>JAIUZE010014381.1:0-13505 GCA_022085475.1 Heliosperma pusillum | reverse complement strand
TTAAAGGTAACCTCTGAGCTAAAATACCAGCTTCCCTACCTCTTGTTATAGATTGATAACGGATTCACATGATAGCTTTCACATGATAGGGTATATGTTAGTTAATTGTTTCATAACATGAAAAGCATATCCTATATGTTAAGGTTTTGTATTTTCCATATACATTGCTTTTATGTTATTCATGTTTAATTAAACTCGACATTTCGTGGCTGGGAGAACTCGGAGTTACTCCCCACTGACTGTGGCTTCCGTGTTTATATTTAATGCGGTTGGCAGGTTTGTGAAGCATACATTGGGTACATTGACGAGCTAGCGAGCGAAGTATTTACCTTGGACCTATATTCGGTTCTTAGATTGTATATTATTATACACTCTTTTATTTCCGTATTTATACGGGAGATATGTCTCCCGTCTTGTATATTTCTTTTGTACAATATTATTTCCGTTTTGTAATGAACCTTTTTATTTATGACACCTTCGTTATGTATTCTCATATTTTATTTAGTTAAATTATTTTTTTTCTTTCCGCAAATTTGAGGGTGTCACAGGTAGTACATTACCCAGTCTCTTACATAAGACTTGTTCAGCTCCTGAATTTTAATCTGGATATCATCAAGTAATTGCTTAGCTATCTTGGATGCTTTTTCTATGTCATGAAAAAGAGACTTGTTCAGCTCCTTAAGTGGGTTTTTCAAACTTTTCAACTTGCTCGCCAACCTATACATTTTGGTCCCAGCAACATTTTTGCCCTATTCTTTCCTAATAATGTTTTTGAATTCCGGAGCTTGCCCCCACATGTTGTAATACTTAAAGCTTGTGTTCCTCTTTTCAGGATCAATCTTCCTATGACAGATACATGGGGTATGGTCAAAGAGACCTTCTGGTAGAAAATGAGCAATACTATCAGGGTATTGATCAATCCACTCAGCATTAATCAGCATTCTGTCAATTCTATAGAAATTTTGGTTAATGTAGCATTCTCTTATGAAAAAATTTTGGTTTCAATTTAAATCTTCTTATCTTTTGTAAATGACTTTCATTACATTCAATTGAAATTGTGATGTTATTATAGTCTTATCTTATTTGATTGTTCCGTTTATATCATTTACTTAGGCAAGTCCTTGGGACGTTGTTACACTGAAATTGTTGCATGAAGGCTCTTTTAGGAAAAGTGATAATGGTATAGTTTATAGCGGTAGGTGTTTTAGGAATGCGGGTGTGGACCCTGATGAGCTTTGTTGATTTACCATACTTGAAGAATCTGAGAAGTGTGGTAGTTTTAGGAGAAATATAGACGCCATTTTCTATATGAAATCTGGTGTTGGATTGCAAAAGGCAGAAAATGATAAGGATCCAGGGGTTATGTGTGCAGTGGCTGTAGATAAAAGAGTGGTCAAATGTTATGTTGTTGTTGAGAGTGATGTTCCCAAGGTTATGGAGTTGATAAATGATAGTTTAATGGAGTGTGATACTATTGTCAACATTCCAAATAAGTTGAACCCCAGGAGTAGACAAGAGGAAGTTAAGGATAGAAATGTAAATGCAGCTAAACAAAGGGACAACAAATGAAAAGCACTACAGCTAGACAAAGTGTATTTAACACCAATAGTTCATCAAACAAAACCCTCTTATCAAAACATATTGTCCGTGCCCCCTCTCAGAACCAAGAAACCACTGAAATAGTATCTGAAAAACCATTTGAAGCAACTCCCACACATATTGAATCAACAAACCAATTCATTGAAATATTCTTTGATTGTATTGACACAAGAATAACATATTTGTTGATAATCATGAAGAAGAAGCGGACAAGGCTGGGATAAATATTTTTGATGATGGTGAGTGGGATGATTTGAGCGATAGTGAAGATCATGGGTATTAACCCGATGAGGAGGATGTTAATGATAATGATGATAGTTCCAGTGAGGTCAATTTAACTGATGATGAGTTAATTCAAATTGAGGTATTGAATGAGGAGGTAGAGAATTTGATTGAAAAGAAATAGAGTGTGATGATAATTCTGATGAGGAGTTTCAGCTAGCAAAGGAGACGGTGAAGAGCTGGAATGCTGCCTCCTTGAAGATTGCAAGGCAACTACAGATATAAGCTTCCTTTATCTTGTTACCTGGATAAGCAAAGGAAATTGAAGTTGAGAAAACAAGTACTGATCAAGAGAGGAAGAGTGGTGAAGGTAGGTTAAGTGACTATGATAACAACGGTGATGAAATTCACACCCCTACTGAAAGTGATGAAGACCTTATACCAGGTAAAAGGAGGAAGAAAAAGGTGCCATAAGTTGATGAGAAGTCTGATTTCAGCAAGCTCAGGTGGTATGTAGGCATTAGGTTTCCAAATAGGGAGGTTTTTAGAGATTGTGTAACTAGGTATGCAGTAGCACAAGGAAGAAACCTTAGTTTTGATAAGAGTGACAAAGCAAGAGGTTAAAGGCTTGGGGTGAGATGTGTTTCTGGATGTCCATTTAAGTTGTATGTTGTTGGGATAATACAAGAGCTTGTATGTTGGTGAAGTTTGTTGACCCAAATCATACCTGCCACAGAGACATGGAAATGAATAGGCAACTCAAGTCAACATGGTTAGCCAAGAAATTCTTGGAGGTATTCAAAGCAAGGCCTCATTGGCCATCCTCTGATATTATTGAGACAGTAAGAAGGGCATACAAGGTACTTATCAAGAAATATTTTGCCTACAAGGTGAAATATTCTGCTCATAGAATGCTCCATGGGTTTATGAAAGAGCATTATAGTAAGATTGGGAGTTACATCAAAGCTTTAACTGTTGAAGATCCAAACAATGTATTCACCCTAACTACTATTCCTGGTAAAGTACCTGTATTTCAAAGGCTTTTTTTCTGTTTGTATGCTCTGAACCAAGGATGACTTGAAGGATGTAGGAAAGTGTTGTGTGTTGACTCATGTTTTCTGAAAACATTCTTGGGAAGTCAATTAGTTGCTGCAACTGGCAGAGATGCTAATGAGCAAATGTATCCACTAGCTTGGGCTGTAGTGGAAGGGGAAAATAATGGTAGTTATGAGTGGTTCTTTAAGGAATTGAAGAAGGTCCTAACAGTAAAAGATAGTGATGGTTGGACTATAGTATCATATCAACATAAGGTATTGCATTGTTAACTTGTAGATTTTTTGTTACTTAAATTGATAAACTCATGTTAACCTACTTGTATGTTTACTAGCTTGTTACTTACAACTGTTTATGCAGAGTATCTTAACAATGGTGGCACAGGAACTCCCTAAGGCAAAATATAGACAGTGTGCCAGGCATATCTTTGCAAACTGGCACAAGTCCTATATACAAAGGTGATGAAATGAAGATGTGTTTTTTTAATTGTGCCAAGGCATACAACCAAGCTGATTTTGATGAGGCTCTAAGTGCTATAAAAGAGGTAGATTACAAGGCAGCAGAAGCTTTCTTAGCTTGTAATCCCTCACTTTTCTGTAGGGCTTTCATGAACACCAACACCAAAACATATGTAATTGTGAGCAACATGGCAGAAACATTCAATTAATACATTATAAAAGCTAGAGCAAAGCATGTATTATACATGCTTGAAGACATTAGGTCATCATTAATGGAAAGGTTGGTGTTGAAAAAGGCTGAAATGGAGAAAAGGGAATTGACAGTGTGTCCCAGAGTTCAAGACAGATTAGAAGAAGAGAAGGATAAAGCTGCTGCCTACAAAGTCCTGCCATCATCAACCACATTGTTTCAAGTGAAACATGGCATAGATGAGGTCATTTTAAACTTGGTTGCTAGGACATGTACTTGCAGGAAATGTGACTTGGCCGGTATCCCATGTAGTCAAGCAGTGGTTGTTATCTTCAATATTCATGGTCAAGCTGAAGAGTATGTGGACGACATGTACAAGAAAGATGTTTATCTAAGGGCTTATAATGGTTCAATTACCACATGTCCTGGCCAAAGACATTGGCCGAAGGTTGCCATGACTCTAAATCCACCCCCAATAAAAGTTGGTTCTGGTAGGCCAAGGAAGAAGAGGAGAAGGGATCCACATGAGGATCCCAAAAAAAACTGGCAAATTGACTAAACATGGGTTAGAAATGACTTGCTCAGTTTGCAAGTCAAAGACCCATAACAAAAGAAAATGTCTTGATAAGGATAAGGTTGTTGAACCTCCAGCTACAAGGGAAAGGGGAAGACCAAGGAACAATAATGGGGAAGACAAAGGTACAACAATGGAGTGATTGAAGCTGTGGTTACAACATCTACCCCATCTCATACTGCTACTGCACAACCCGCTAAATTGGGAGGGGTGGAAACACTAGTACAAAAAACCCCTATTGCGTCTATTAAATTACATCAGTTCTGTTAAAAATGACGCAAAAAGTACCCACATTTGGCGGGAATGCATATTCCGCCTTTTATTTAAGCTTTTTGCGTCAGTTAGTTAGAGAAACAGACTAGGGGAAGATGGACAACTAGGGGAAAGGTACGCATAACTACTAAGATCAGTTCCAAACATGTATTTAATATCAGTTCTGAACTATCATTTGTACATGTCTTTAATATCAGTTCAGAACTGCGATGCATGATGTTTTATATATCATTGAAACAGGCACCTCAAGGGCTTGGAGTTTTATTTGATGACAATGGAAATGCTTACACCAATAAACCAGGCAATACTAAAGGACCAATTAGCATCAATTCAGAGCAGGGACCAAGTACTCAGACCACCTCACAATCCCCAATAAACCACACATGAAGAGAAGCAGAAGCTAGGGATGGACAAAGTAGCTCCAGTTCAAGTTATGTTAGGATCAGTTAACATTAGTTCAAGTTATCATAAATCTATTATTTTGACAAGCATCATGGTTTTTGGACAAAAAAGTTGCTATTTGTTAACTCTGTTTATTTTGGAACAATGTTTATTTAGGATGAATATTGTGTGTAATAAAAAAACAAAAGTTGCTACTGATTTTGTCATCAACATGTATGCAATGAGAATGAATGGAATATTAATGGATAAACAAACTTCATTTTTCATTAATTAACCAGGATTATTTCATAAATCAAACAGAAGTCCTACACATACAACAAAATACAAAGACAACCCAGGAAGCCAACAATGCATACAACACTAATTTCTCTCTTTTTCTATACTTCCTAATTTCAGAATTTAATTCTACCACAACTATCTTCAGCTTTTCATTCTTCATCTTCAAATTCTTAATTTTCTCTTTAAAGATCTTGTTCTCTAAGTCTTCACTTTCCGTCAAGACATCCCTCAATTGGAAAACGCCACAGCCATTTTCCTACAATTCAATTAACACAAAATTTGAATTAATTAAGATTTACTAAAATTAAAAAAACATAAGAAATTAACTTCAAAAAATTGAGATCAATGAACATACCAGCCAAAATGAACACCTATAAAAACTTTGCCCGCATGTTCTCCCTTCTTCACTATCCTCAACACTGCTCCACGCCTCCAACATTGTGTTTGCATAAAACTGTGTTATCTAGCTTTGAACTCTATGAATTAGATGACGTTGCATAAGAACTTTTCCCCATCAATTTGGAAAAAAAATATAGGAAACAGAGAAAAAAAAAGGGAGGAGGAAGAAGAAGAAGGAGGAAGAAGGTGAATAAGTACACCAGAGAAGAAGAAAAATCAGTTCAGAAAAGATGAAAAAAGGAATAAGTTTGAGGAGTTCAGAAAAGATGAAGTATATAAGGAAGATGAAGAAGACCTGATGTAGCCGGTCATAAGTTTAAGTGAGTTTGGTCTAGGCAGTATGAGGGATAGGTTGGATTTAATTAGAATAACTTAAAGGATATAGTGATTTAAGAAGGGCACCAATAGGATAGATTACTCCTATGAAATAATCCAAATTATAAACATCACTTGAATATAATATTGGGAATATATATTTAAATAATTTAAAAGATTTTTCACGTTTATATTTTTTGATGATATAAATTTCAGTATTGTAGAGATAGTAATATAAAAATTGGGTTTTTCTACGTGGTACCCTTGTACTTTTTTGAATTCTACGTGGTACCCTTTAGTTTTTAAAATTATCACTGGTAGCCATATACTTAGAAAACTACTAAAATCGAGTTTTAAAACAGTTAATTTTTACAAAGAAAATATGTTTATGATTGTGTAAAAGACATTTAAAATAACAACATGCAAAATTATTGTCAAAAGATCAATGAAATTTGTATAATATAAACGTTTAAAACAGGCAGATTAGTACATTTTGGGTATTTTGAGAGATTTTCATTAAGTTTAGGGGTATCATGTAGATTTTAAAAAACAAACGAGGGGTACCATGTAAAATTAGGAAAAATATAGGGGTACCATGTAGAAAAACCCATAAAATATAACAGTTCTCTAAGAGAATCTTTAAGAGATTTAAAAGCTCTTGAGTTGATATCTAAGTTCCAAGGATGACTAATAATTATAATCACAAGAACACCCCACCTTATGATATTATTCCGATGTGAGACAATTCTACTATTTCTACATTATATACTCATCACGCCAACATAATTTTTCAATATGGGACAAATAGCATAGTACGTAAGTAGTACACAATCAAAATTATTATTTATATAATACTTTTCTACATTATTATTGATGATACTTTCCAAAAATAATTTTGATGAAGTAAATTTTACTATTGTGTAGATAATAAAACAAACTTTTAAAAGCTCTTTGAAAACAATACACAAGACAGTCAAATGACTCATATTTATAATGTTCCGATATGGGACAATTTTACTTTTTATACGTAACATATATATTCACCAGTCACGCACCACACCTCCATTGCTTTTCAATGTAGAACAAATAACAAATTAAGTAGTTTATCATTAAAAATATTATTTATAATAATTTTCTAAATTAATTATTAATTTTTAATGATGTAAATTTCACTATTGTGAATATTATAATACAAAGTTGTGAGAACTCTGTAAGATAATACTTAAGAGACTTAAAATATTTTAATCATAGAATCACCCTATCTTATGTTAATTTTCAATGTGGCACAATTCTACTATTTATACGTAATATATTCACCACACATTGTAGATACCATGTTTCTATACCTTCCGACAACCACCCAGTGATGATTGGGCCGCATGTTTGGTACACGGAACGATTTATAACAGTTCGTAAGTTTATCGTCCAGTGATTTATAACACTTGTGTCTACCTCTTGGTCGTCATCTACGCACCGGTACGGTCGTTTTGACAGTCATTAGAGTTCATTTGGAGTCCTGGTCGAAAATCGCTTCATTTTCTAGAACCGTTTTAAAACTCCGAGTCAGAACGCGCGGGAATATTCTGGAGATTTTATTAATATTTTCAAGTTATATCTTTTTGATAAAATATATCTCGTATCTTTTGAAAAGGGAAGTATTGATCTGCCACAATCCCGTAATAGAAACGTGGAAATCTTCATTCCGCAGAAGCAAACCTCTAGGGAAATGACGCAGCAGGTGCTGCGCCCCTTCCCCTGCCTGTTTTCTCCGTTTTTAGATAAGTTTGAGTTGTTCTTGAACTCTTCATATTTTCTGCTATAAAAGAAGAGCTTCGTTCTCACTTTTAAGGCACGCGAGTGTTCCGCCCTTCTCTTCTCTCTTTGCATTCTAGACCTTGCTATAAGCTTTTCGACATCTACGTGCTTGATCAATCGACCACGTAAGCTCAGATCCTTCTGGGTACCGGTCACGTTTGCATTGACCGACCAATTTGACCACTACAAAATCAAGCAATCAATTAATCAATCAATCAATTTTAGTCCTTTAATGAGGGCACTTTCTGCATACATTCAAGTCGATCTATCACTAAAAGTAACTTAGTTAATCACGTTTCAAGATGTAAGTCTGAGGGTGTAAATCGCATCTTTTGTATTTTATTTATTTTATTTGTTCAATTAATGTAAGATTCACGTCAGAAATAAATTCAAAGTCGATTTTAATCAAAACCTTTATTAACAAAATCTTTTTAGTAGTCATCAGACGTCGAGAAAAAACGCAGAAGCATATGCGCCTCTTTGAAGAGTCGCAGCACCTGTTGCGCTTCTTCCAGTGCCTGCCTGCTCCTGCTCATCTTCTTCTTCTTCCTCTGGTTTTTAAGTCTTTGTTTTCCTTTTCTTATTTTCTCTTTTCTTCGTACATAAATCGTATTAATCTTTTATAAATCGTTTTGTTCTTGACTTATATCCCTGAAAATTCAATATTAGCGGTTTTTCGTCTTTGAATCAAATTTGGGTTTTAGAGGTTTGATTCGTTCATATCAAATCTCTGGATTCATTGTTGATACAAATTGTAGTGTAATTAATATGTGAAACCACTTCTACTCGAGTCATAGGTCAATAATTCATCGTAAATATACAAAACAACATTAACTGCTCGCGATTCTGACTTCACAGTCAGAATTCAACTCAAGAACAGACGCAACAACTCATGCACATCTTCCAGAGGACGCAACTGTTGTTGCGCTTGTTCTGGGTTGACTTATCTCCCTGAACTTCAGTTTTCGCCTTGACAATTGTCGATTTTCATTACTCGACCTTGTTAGGTCATTTTATTCGGCCTTCCTAGGCTCAACCCAACCCATTTCGAACAATTGTCTTGTCCGGACGGTCCAAATTCTTATCCAGGGCGTAAGGATGGATAGCGATTGACGTCAACCATACCGCGGTACATACTCATGTTAGTATCAAGAGCTTTCGCTACTCGAGGAATTGGACTAGGAACCGACCTTACTCATGTTTGGCGCGGACCTCTCGACATAACCGAGTTTTATTGCTTGGTATGGAAACCCACCCTTTAAACCAAAACCTTTTAAAAGCACTCAACATACCGTTATAATTCCTGTATGAATGTGTATAACCCATACGTGATCACCATTTTGTAAATAAAACCATGACGAACTTTTTCAAAATAAAATCCTTTTCAAAACCTGTAAAGCATTTTCAAAGGTGGCCTAAAGTAGCGCAAAATGAGTCCGAACTCTGTCCAAGTGTCTAGTCAAAATCTTCTTTTCTCCTCTTCGAGTCATCACTCCTACAACCACACTACGGTTGCATAGGAAAAACATTTCAAAACTAGTCATTTTCAAAAATCACTTAGCGCAGTGGAACACTCCACTTCACAAGTCGAGTCATTCTCCACTTTGAGTCATCACACCTACAACCACACTACGGTTGCTTACGACAAACATTTCAAATCTTGTCATTTTCAAAACTTACATAAACACAGTGGCACACTCCCACTTCACAACTCGAGTCCTTTTGAGTAAGTGTGCTAGAATGGTCGATCGTGTTTTGATCCGTCTTCGGTCTCCTACCTCAGTTTTCAAGATGCCGGGAACTAGTCAAGCAAGTGTTCATCAACCCAAGCAAAACCCGGATGGTAATGATGTAGTCATAGATGCGCTCATCCGTCTCCAAACAAGTCAACCAAGCTTATGCTCGCCTCAACGCCATTGAAGGCCGAATTGTTGCCATAGAAACTAGGCTTCCTTTTGCAAACATTCGTGATCCTAGTGTGCATGATAACATTCCACCCTTTGTGGGAAAACCAGAAGTCAATCCCCCACCAGTTCTTACTGAAGCTGAAAAGCGACTCCAATACCTGGAGGAGCAACTAATGTACCTCAAAGGGGATGACATCTACATGGAAAATAATCGCAAATATGAAGCTGTAAGTACTCAGTTGCCAACCAACTTCAACATGACTGACATCCCAAATTTCAAGGGGCATGAGAACCCTTTGAATCATATTCGTGCTTTCAAAGATTACATGTCTATAAAAGGCATCAAACCCGAGATGTTTCTAAGGATCTTTCCTTCATCTCTCGACACCATTCCTAAGCAGCGGATCGATTCTCTGGAACACAAGAAAAATGCAAACTGGGATGATGCCGCAATTGAGTTCGCCAAGCAGTACGCAGACAATGCTGAAATTCAAGTCAATATGCGTAATCTAAAGGTTCTTAGCCAAAATGAGAAAGAAGGTTTCACCGACTTCCTAAGTAGGTGGCGGAAGACTAGCACACAACTTCTTGAACGTCCAGATGAAGCTACTCTTGTGGAAAAGTTCGTGGAGAATTTGAGACCCGTTTATGCAAACCACCTGAAATACCAAAATATAAAATCTTTCAAAGCCTTAGTTGTGTTAGGAACAAGAATTGAAGACGACATCTGAAAGGGGTTATTTGTCTTCACTATATTAGCATTTGTTAATAAATAGGACCATCCTAGTCCTTTTTTAGTTGCCAAAAACAGAAAAGATAAAAAGAGCACATGTACTTTTTATTAGTCACTTGTTTTACTTTTTACCCTTAACTAGTAGAATAAACTCAAAATACTTTAGGTCGTATCTCTTTAGTGTAGATCACTCGATCTCTTAGAATAAACCTTAACAAGGGCGTGCATTTACCACCTTATCTGTATCTTGTGGTGTGAAAATTGCTTGATCGTCGTGTCTCTAGGTGACCTCTAGGTTTGGAGACTCCATTTTTCTACCTAATTCGTCAATTCCTATATTTCATATGACTACCAGATAAAGACAAATTGCATACTATGCCAAACAATTTAATACCCTTACCATGGGTGCTAGAAAACTAGCTCACCCAAGGTTCAAACCAAATTTTTAGTGCAATCGTGCCTAAAACTATCAAATAAAAAACAGTCCAACGACTTCAAATCAAAAACAGTCCAACGACTTCAAATCAAAAACAGTCCATCGACTTCAAATCAAGAACAGTTCAACGACTTCAAATCAAACAACAGTCCAACTACTTCAAATCAAACAACAATCCAACGACTTTAAATCAAACAACAATCCAACTACTTCAAATCAAAAGTCTCAAGTATTTTCAAAAATTCATGAGACAAGACAAAAAAAATTAGTCAATCTATAAAAATTCAAAGTGTCAAAAAAAATCTCTCCAGCCAAAAAATTACAAACAAAACAAAATTTCTCAAGTAGTCATCTTTTCACATATTTCAGACGAATCAATTCGCAATTACCATATCTCCATACCCTTTTTGACGATCCTTTAATTCATTTAGGTGAGTGAGAGAGATACACAGATCTCCAGTGTCTTCTCACTCCATTAGAACCTTCCACTCCTTTCCATTTTTTTCACCCTTGTTTAGAATCTAAGAATTCGATGGATGTACACTAAGCTTATACGGTCACAAAGTATTTTGTTTCTATAGTATTAGTTTTGCGTAATTCGTCGAGCTTGTTACTATAAAGAGGGCAAAACTCATTCAAATTATCAGGCAAAAACACAAACGCGCTTCGCGTAACCCACGTGCAGCTCGTGCGACACAAAATAAAACCGATGCCTAGCGAGTGAATATTAATGTCGCCATATCACACGTTTCTCTGCTCCCACCTAGTGGCCCATTCTCGACAAGACTATGCTATATGTGCCAAGGCAGTCTGAGGAACAATATCAATCTTGGATTTCCTAATCCTTGTCGGGATCGCTTTTCCGGTCATATTTTGCATTTTGACATTTGGATATCCTCATGTCATCAAATAAAGTGAATTCTAAGTTCATTACAAGCTCTTTATTCGAACGATTATTCTTTTACATTTTCTCGAACTACGCACAGGGTTTTATTTCATCTTTAATGAATACGTAGGCAATCCTTCACATGATTCAACCCGTCATTATTTTAAATGTAAGTAGAAGGACATCTGCGTTTGCATTTGAAATTCGATAAGAATAATAAAGAAAAATCTCGTCAGTTTCTTAACTAACTTCATCTGATGTTCGAATACATTTAGGAATCTTTCATGTGGATTATTTAATTGTGGATTTTCCCTTGTCGACAGACCTTAGTTAATGCTAGTTGGATACTAGATATTCGGGTTCGTAATTTGACCTGATGATTGTTAAGGATTTTGTAGAATCTAATGATTGAAAGCGGTTAAGGTATGACCGAGATGAGTTACAGTCTTTTGAGGACTAGCTTATTAACGATGTTTGTGATGTTAATTGGATAAGCCCTTAGAATGATGTGGCTATAATTTGGGTTTGGCGAAAATGCCCGAGAAATTGACTATGATGACTTTTGTATTTGAGTGGAGTGTTTGGTTCTTAGGCTTTCTTCCCCTTTTGAGCAATTGCTTTGTCGTTCATTTCTTCCTTTGCCTTTCAAATTGACGATTATTCAATTTGTTATTCTTTGGACATTGTCCTTCTTTCCGCTATTACTCGTTTCGATAAGCCTTCTTGTTTCTTTTTACTCGTTGTGTTTATCTTTTATTACCATGATTGTGAGTTTGATGTTCAAATTACTTTGATGTGTGTGCAATGTTTGGTTGTCTTGAGTGTACGAATTTAGAAAATTTTCAAATTTTCACGATGGATTTCACATTTATCCTTTTAAAAGAGTTTTAGAAATGAAATTTCTACTTTCATTTTTCGAAAATGGATTTAGGTTGCTCTTATACTGGAGTTTGCGTTTGGTTGGATGCTAGAACTTGTTATTGGAGACGTCTAATGATTGGTTCTGCACTTATCAACGTATGATTTAATTTTAATCTTGTCTTTACTTTGGAATGCTGGTGTTCTTGTGTGCACGACAAGAACAATTTCGTTCCACAGAAAAAGAGAATTACTTTCGAAAATTTTTCCTATACCTTTTTGGAAAATGTAATGCTTCTGAAATACATTTCCTTGAAAATGTTTTGAATACCAATTTGGAGAAAACGAATTGGTCCTTATAACTTTTCTTTTCTACTTTCAAGTTTCGAGGACGAAACTTTTTAAAAGGTGGGGTGATTGTAACACCCGGAAATGTACCCTATTTTTCTAGTAGAATTATTTTACGAAATCTTTTCAGCAAATTTAAGTTTTAATTTATAATTTTATGTTCCGAGTCGAATTTAGAATTTCCGAGTTCGCATTTGGAATTTCTGTGAGATTCCATGAAAATCCCGTCTTAAGGCGAGTTTGACTTTTCTTGACTTTTGAGTCGAGTTTGACTTTTCTTGACTTTTGAGTCGAGTTTGACTTTTCTTGACTTTTGAGTCGAGTTTGACTTTTCTTGACTTTTGAACCGTCTTTGACTTTTCTTGACTTTTGAACCGTCTTTGACTTTTCTTGACTTTTGAACCGTCTTTGACTTTTCTTGACTTTTGAACCGTCTTTGACTTTTCTTGACTTTTGAACCGTCTTTGACTTTTCTTGACTTTTGAGTCGTCTTCGACTTTTCTTGACTTTTGAGTCGTCTTTGACTTTTCTTGACCCGTAAGTCGACTTTGACTTTTGTTGACTTTTCCCCATAAATATCTCATACTCCCTTAATCTTTTTCATTCACCACAAACACAAACTCATTACTCTTCCTTAAGCAAACAAAATCATGGTTTCCCTCTTTGATTTCGATCTTAGATTTCGCCTAGCTCATTCGTTCTCTGACGGAATTCACGTAAGTTCGTCTTATTCTTCCCCTCTTAGCTTCCTCTATCCG
>JAIUZE010014380.1:0-10536 GCA_022085475.1 Heliosperma pusillum | reverse complement strand
ATAGTTACTCATTAACTTAGCTTTTGAAGACATCTACATGTCTATCCATGCAACTACAATTGGACAATTCCAAATAAAACATTTTCTTTGCATAGATTCCATATAGTTTCATAAGTCTCTTTTAGAAAATCGAAATTCAAAATTTCTAGGTACTTCCACTTCATAGATATAATCTTATTATATCAAGAACAATTTCTTTTGGACTCGTCAATAGTCTAAGGATTCACCTAAGAACGCTTTCTTTTGGTCTCCTCATTAGTCTTGAGTCTAACCTAAGAACATATTCTTTTGGTTTCCTCACTAGTTCTTAACTAGTTTTTCGTTGTGGCTTATTTTCTCCCACTCTATCTTTAGAAAAATACAACTATTTTCTTTAAAGATAGCCTTATGAGCCACAAACAATTTTGTACTCATATTCGTAAAGGAGGTAGAAGTATCACAACATGACCTTAAGTGATCTACTAAAGACTTCTTTGTAAAGACATCGAATCTTAGCGTCAACATAGACTAGTTCTATAAAAGCTAAAGAAGTGAACTCATATTCATGTCAATTACAATCTTTACAAGTGGTATGGCCAATTGGTTTGGTAGACTGCCTACTTTGAGTTCAATAACTCAATTTTGACTTAGCAATTGATCTTTCAAAGTGAGAATCGAATTCTTCACCTTTTTATAATGATCCAATCATCATAATACTAATATGATCAATTTTAGTCGATAAAATTTATGTTATTTGTGCAAGTATAGTATGATGACAAGTTTTTAGAACCAAAAAGTTTCAACAAACCGAATGACTTGGGTTGAGAACCAAGTCAGTAAATCCAATTACAACCAATGTTAATAAAAGGAATTGAACAAATTTCCATGTCAAACAAGGAAATTTTAAAAGTTCTAAAAACAATATCTCAAAATACATCCCAAAATTTTGACAATTCAAAATGAGACAAAGCTTCCATAGGTCTTCAATCATGGGTAGCTACCTTAGCTTCCCTTGAAGAGCTTTCTTAGGCTTGTTTGTGCTTGCCTTTATCCTTGCTAGGATGCCCTAATTACAATTAAATAGGGTAAGAATCACAACTTGTATCTTATACCAAAGTTGAGATCATAACATAAACGAAAAGGGATAAATTACCAACTGAAACATCTTTCCAGTTTTGATATCTCCTAGATATTTAGTGCAATTCCTTTTCCAATGCCCTATGCCATTACAATAATGGGCATGGGAGGGCTATTCTCAATAGCTTTACCCTTTCCCTTGAAGGTGGAGGGCATCTTCCCTTTACTACTACCTTTCTTGAACTTCCCCTTACTATTTTATATCCTTAGAGGTGCTAACATTTAGTTTCATGTCTCTCTCAGCTTGCACAAGCATCTTGTGCAATTCATGAAGAGAGGTTTCTCATGTTATGCATATTGTAGTTTACCCTAAACTTCACATATGCTTTTATTTTCCCCAAGGAATGTTAGATTCGGTCGATAACGAGTTGTTCGGGAATGGTCACCCCTTGCAATTTAAGAGTATCGACATGCTCAATCACTTTGAGTATATGAGGGCTAACGTTTGGTCCTCTTTTAGGTTCATGTTGAATAATGTGGAAGCCGTCTTATAATTTAAGATCCTAGGAGCTTGTGAAAAAACATGGTCACAAGCTTGGCATAGATCTCATAGGTTGTGCTCATCTTATGGCACTCCTTTGAAGATCGGCCTCCAACGAGAAGATCAAAACGTTTTTGATTTCGGCGGACTCTTTGTGGCTAGCCTCATAGGCTCGCCTTGCGTGGCGGTTGACTTTTCATTAGGTGCGGTGGGAGAGGCCTTGGCAAGGTAACGAAACCTGTCGTCACCCGCCGCGGCCAAGCGGAGTTGCAAATCCCAATTGGTAAAATTAGCGCCATTCTTTTCTAACTTGCATCGATCCATGAAGGATCGAAGCCATGAGACATTCGTGAGAGTTGGAGCATAGGTGGTGGTGGATGAATTAGCATTTGCCATTGCGAATAAAAAATTATGACTACAATTTTAAAGACATAAAGGAAATGTCAACATTTATCATTTTAAATACTTGTAAACATTTTAAACAAGTTTTAACATTTAAATAGTGACCTCTACCCAACTATTATAAATGATTCCAAGATCCAAATTCATATCAACTTTGGCACGGTAAGCCGATTCATCCCTTATTAACACAATTCGGTGGATTAACTCTTTAATCGATTCTACATTAGAACTTTCGGTCGATAATATTACTTTAATATTTATCTTTAGCCCGGAACACATGCGGCTACGGTCGCGAATACTTCCGTTGAGCTCAATCCAAATTTCGAAATAATAACATTTATTACCCCACTTACCCAACGTAACAAGTTTAGCACCCCGGTGAGCCGAGCCTACTTCCTTGCGAAATTGGGAATCATGGGTTCTACATTTGGTAAGGCTTGATCTCAATTATTTATTATGAGAGGTCTTGTCAATTTATAATCTATCATGTTAAAGTGAACTAAATCGATGAATTAACGATTATTTAAATTGACACGGTCGAATACTCGATAAATATGCATGTCATGTTATGGCGATTTGGCAATGCATGCAAACATATTAAATAAAAATGCAAGCATAAAATAAAACTCCTAGTATGGCCTTTCCTAGAATAGAAAATCATATAATCTATTACAAGTTCGGAAACCAACTCCTTTGGTCCCTTGAACTTCATAAGCACGCCTCCCAAGGTCACCGTCTCTCTCTCGGAACTCCTTTTCGAATGGCACCGTCTTTGGGAAACTCCGGTTTTACAATTAGTTACAAAATATATAATAAAATTACAATAATTTCCTATTATACATTTGTAAAATAAAATAATACAATAAAAGTGATTCGAGATCACATTAAATTACAACCGAATCAATATTCCCTTACAGTTCGGGCAATATCGATTAAAACTAAGGCCATACAAGGAAAAATTACATAATTCCAAATTACATAAACCAAAATATGACATTCATAAATTGAAAATATGACATTCATAAATAAAAATGCAGCATTATAATATGTATAAAACATGCTCATGTTAAATTCCAAATCGCTCTATTTAACGGTTTATATCGAATATAACCCGGTTTTACGGAAATGCGTGATAATAACATTTTAAAATCACAAAACAATACTTAAATCATATTTAAGTCCAAGTTAATTATCCCAACTCATTTAGGCCTCAAAAATTAGTCATCACTCAATTTTTGACGATAATTCAACTTGTTGTTATATAATTGCTCATATTAGACTTTTAAAATCATATTTTAATCAAATAAATCCAAATTAAATTACAATAATTTCAAAATTCGAATTTTAAATTTTTGTACATTCTGGAACATTTCCATGACACTCATACTGTCAAAAATCATGGTTTAAAAATTTCGAATCGGTTTAGAGAAAAATGGTTGCGCTTTATCGGTTTTATCAAATAAAATACATAAAGCATGCAAAAATTAATCATATTAAATTTTCAACTTTAGATCTGAAATGTGGGACATTTATGCAACCAGGAATAATTTTCTCTTGACATGAATAATAATTTAGCTATAATTTTTTAAATAGTCACTATTTATGCCATTTTTACATTAAAAATTCATAAATCATGCAAGACAAATCACATAAGTATGAAATTTTCCAGTATGACCAGAAAACATGCATGTGACAACATACTAAAATTTCATCATCAGATTCAAACCGGAATTATATTTGCTAAATTAGTCACTATTTATGCCATTTATACATTAAAAATCCATAAATCATGCTAGACAAAACACATCAGTCTGAAATTTTCCAGTCTGACAGGAAAACATGCATGTGACAACATACTAAAATTTCATTGTCAGATTCAAAGCGGAAGTATTTTTAACTATTTGACCTTTATTTATTTCTTTTTATCATATAAAAATCATAAATCACACGAAATATGTCCACTTCACACGAAATTTTGCAAGAAGTAAGTATAATGCATGTGTGATATTGTGTAAAAATTTCAAGGTCAGAAGATAAGTCTAACTAGTTTTAGCATTTTAAACATCATTTTACTCATTAAAATGTAATAAAAATACTAAAAATCATATTTGAGCACTATAAATTTCCATAAATCATCAAAATGACCTAAAATCATATTAGGACCAGAATATATTGACATGCAAATAACTTTGTGATTTTATCTTATAAAACACAAATTACTAGTTTTCATTAAGTTACCATAACTCGAAAAAACTATAAATCGATTATGCATGCAACAACCTTGGCTCTTGATACCGCTTGTTAGTTTCTTAAACTCAATATTAGACACTTCTAATATCATTATATATTTAGTTTACTCTTAAACTAAATAAATCTTATGCATGCATAACAAAATAAGACAAAGATAAGAAGAATTTTCCTTACATTGATCTTATGACAAATATGGGCACAAAATAGGACTCCTTCCTACTTTGATCTTGAGCTTATAATGTTAGGGATGAACTTCCAAGTTCTAAGTGTTAGAACACTCCTATTAGATGCACCCAAGACTACCCCTTTAATCACTATTTAAAATACTACACTAGTATAAAATAGTAGATCCTTAAATAACTAATAATCTAATTACTACACTTAGTAATATTATTAGTAAATGAACACTAGAAATGTGATGCTTCTTAAGCTTTCTTTTAGTGTGAGAATGTAGAGAGAAGTAAAGATACTTGCATGAATGATTTTGTGAGATAGTGTATGGAATATATAAGAGAAAAACAAGCCCTATAATGGCTTGCTATAGCCGGTCACACACACACCCACATGGGTGGGGTGTTGTCATTTTCACATTGTTCTTAACAATGTTAGGTTGAGTGTATGGGTCATTGTAGTAATCATTTGTTCTAATTCTCAATTAGAATAAAATTACAAACTAAAAACCTACCCATCATCACCATAAAACCGGTGCACCCATATAAAATGAGTGTCCATTTTATTTTTGCAATTTGTCATTTGTCACAAGTGTGACATGTGACATGTAACATGTAATTAGGCTTATAAATGTACATTTAACCAATTTAAATGCAATTTCATAACAAATAAATTAGACTTAACAATTTAAGTCATATTTTATAATTTCATGTAAATAAAATGGGTCCTCTCATATTTGGTGAAAATAATCTACAACAATTTGTAATTATTATTTAACCAAATTAACTTATCTCAAATGTTTCATAAACATAATGCATTCTTAGTAATATAACAATTAAATTACCAAAATGAATCTTATTTAATCATATTACAATAAGATATATTTCTCACTCACAATTTAAACTTGGTTCATTTTAAGGGATTAATTAATCTGTATCATTATACAATTAATTAATGTACATGATTAGGGGATTGTCCTTTAGGTGTGACCTCAAGGGATCAACTGATCACCACCGTCATACGACAGCAACGTCAAACTCAATTGAGCCAATCGTTACCGATTTATGTTGACCAGTTGACTATAATATTCATCATCCCTTTGTATTCTTATTATTGAGATTTAATTATGTGATCGCACTATTGTTGAGGACATTTACTCCAACAGAAGTGGCCTTGGAGGACACTTTGGGGTTCAGAAAACTGTGGACATACTACAAGATCAATTCCACTGGCCTAAGATGATGGGAGAAGTTCAAATAGTGCTCAGAAGGTGTGGAGTTTGTCAAAAGGCCAAGAGTTCTTTCCAAGTAGGACCTTACACTCCCCTACCAGTCCCATGTAGGCCTTGGGAGGATGTAAGTATGGATTTCATAATGGCATTACCTAGGACAGCAAGAGGGAAGGATTCTATCATGGTGGTTGTGGATAGGTTCAGTAAGATGGCACATTTCATTGCTTGCAAGAAGACTGAGGATGCTGTGAGTGTAGCAGAGCTATACCTTGATGAGGTGGTGAGGTTACATGGAGTCCCAAGGACCATTGTGTCTGACAGAGACACAAAGTTTATGAGCCATTTCTGGAGAACATTGTGGAAACTGCTTAACACTAGGTTGTTGTTTAGTACCTCCCATCATCCTCAAACTGATGGCCAAACTGAGGTGACCAACAAGACCTTGGGAAGGATCTTGAGGTGTATAGTCATCAAATCTCTCAAGGATTGGGACTTAAAGTTGGCTCAAGCAGAGTTCTCTTTCAATAGAGCTCCCTCAGCAGCCACAGGCCACTCCCCCTTTGAAGTGGTCTATGGTATTAACCCCTTAATGCCTTTGAGTTTGTCTAATGTGTGCAGGTCAGAAGTCCACTATGATGCCAAGAAGAAGGTGGAACAAATGTTAAAACTCCATGAATCAGTCAGGAAACAAATTGAGAAAGCTAATGATCTGTACAAGAAGAATGCCAAGGTTCCTAAGACCAAGAAAGACTTTGCACCAGGAGATATAGTATGGATCAACCTAAGGAAAGAAAGGTTCCCTTCCAAGAGAAAGAACAAGCTAGAGCCAAGAGCAAATGGTCCTTTTCAAGTCATAGAGAAGATAGGTCCCAATGCCTACAAAATTGATCTACCAGGAGAGTATGCAGTCTGTGGGACATTCAATGTTGGAGATCTTAGTCCTTTCTTTGAAGACTCTGAGGGAGAAGAAGACACAGGCTTGAGGTCAACCCCTGTTCAACCTGGGGAGGCTGCAGCAGTAGCTCACCCAAGGGGCCTTGATGATCAAGCCACAAACAAGGCAAGCCTGACCCCAAGGACCCCTCAGATAAAAGCTAGAGTTACAAGGTCCAAACAACAAGCTATGACAAGCCAAGACCAAGCCATGCCAAGCTACAACAGTGAGGGAGACAGTCCAAGGCTCAACAACTAATGCCAAGCCCCAATTTAACCCACATTACCCACACAAGACAGACACAAAACCCTTCAGGCTCAGGCAGACCAATTCACAAACCCTGTATCTAGGAGGTACACCAGGGCATCCCAAACACCCCCACCATGGCCTACCATCAAGCCAACCCATTAAGCTACAAGTTTGCCCAGGACAAACCCTTTTGAAGTCTAGTAAAAACTCATGAAACAGACACCCCAAGTTAGAGTCCAGCAAACAACTAAAACAGAGAAGGTACATGTCAGATTGTGGCTTCCTTTTGTTTAAGTCAACTTGTCATCGTCCAAGGCAGGTCTTATCTAAGTTATAATAAGAGTAGAGAGTCCCAAGAAGCAGCAACACATCCAGGCAAGGAAGCAAGGCAACAAGAGCAACAGATTTCCATTTCAGGAAAAATCTAAAACTGCTTTATTTGCTTTTGTTCAGTCTGTTTTCTTTTGTGTCTTGTGTCTGTTCTTTATAGTTGTTGAGCTCGTCCTATTGTGAGGCTCTTAATTAGTGTCAGTAGAAGTAGTTTAGATCCTAAGCTAGCCCTTGGATAATCTATACATCCAATGGCTCACAAGATATCAGCCTCTCTATATAAAGGGGTCGTGTATGTTGTTGTAAGCAGACTTTTATGAATGAATGAACTTTGAGAAATCCCTCAAATCTATCAAACTTGTGCTAAGAGCTGTAGTTTGAAGCAAGCCTGATACATCTTCAAGGTGTTTGATCAGTGCCTTGTCTTGTGAGTCAAGTTATATCTGTGCCTTGCTGTGGTTAACTTGCTTGCTGTTTGAGTCTAGTCTAGGGTGTTTGTGCTTTGCTGTAACACTTGAAAGCTGTCTCTAAAACCAGTCTTTGAGTCCTTTCTCTTGTGCCTTGCTGTAGAGGAGTGTCTCTAAGTCATATCCCTTGAGTTTTCAGTTAATCAACTCACCCTCTCTAGAACAACATCCATTTGTTACTTGATATTGTTCTCAGTTTGAGTCAAGTTAATCAAGTCTCCTTAGAACTTGTAAGCCTTAGTAGTTTACACTCCAGTGATCAATCTAGTTTTGGATTTAGAGGTATACTTTAATAAACGTTATTATGTACATGACCTCTAAATAAAGAATATAGTATCCACTTTAGTGTACGACACAAGTGTTTCACTTTTGTGAATGGAACTAGCGTTGTATCTTTTTATGCCTATACTTGGTCAATGGTTATCCCATACCAATTAAAGGTAATTATATTCTTGACCTAAACTAGAAATTACTTGTCATATAGATTGAAAAAAGGCTCAAAATTGCTGACTCTAATCTAATCTTATTTCTGGATTGTGTAGCACATTAAAAGGGCTAGTATTGACTACTATCCCTAAACCATTTGATTTTGAATCTTATGGTGTGTGTGAATCTTGTATTCAAGGTGACGGGCTAAAATACGGTGTCGTTAATTCCGCAAATTAACTAGGCCAAATAGAAATTTATAAAACCTTACCTAGACTCAAACCAACCTAAATAAAAAGGGTAGTAAGGGTAAGAAAAGGGTCGAACCCAAGGGAAAGCGGTAATGCTAAAATAGTCTAATCTAGACTCTTACAAAATATCAATTAACAAAACTAATGACTCTAATCACAAATCAAAACACTAATTACTAATTAGGACACTAATTAAAACAAAGGCTTAATTTAATTACAAACTATGATATTCACAATGGAAAACATGTAGATAACATATAGGGAGAAAGTTTTTCATGAGAATTGATTATCAAGTCTAAAATTACCAACAACAAGTAAATACTCAAAGATTCAAATATGGAGAAGTAACTTAGTTCAATTATCCCAAGTTCCCCACAATTAACAAAGTAAAGACCCCTCCTTTCCTCTCTTCTCTAATTATCTATTACAAGTTTCTAAGAACTAGCCACCATGAATTAAACCATCCATAAATGACCCAATACAACTCCACCATAACTTATTAAAACATAAGCATAAATAAAGATGCAAGCTTTAAGCACAAAACCAAAGAAACATGCTAGAATCATGTAACAAAACATTAAACCATGTTCTAATTGTAACACCCGCAAATGTACCCTATTTTTCTAGTAGAAATATTTTACGAAAGCTTTTCAGTAATTTTAAGTTTTAATTTATAATTTTAAGTTTCGAGTCGAATTTTGAATTTCCGAGTTCGTATTTGGAATTTCCGAGAAATTCCATGAAAATCCCGTCTTAAGTCGAGTTTGACTTTTCTTGACTTTTGAGTCGAGTTTGACTTTTCTTGACTTTTGAGTCGAGTTTGACTTTCTTGACTTTGGAAACCGTCTTTGACTTTTCTCCTACACAACTCACACTACTCCTTAACCTAATATTTCATTCAACACAAAATCAAACACATTTCTTCCTCTCTAAGAAATCTCATCTTTCCCTCTTTGATATCGATCTTAGAATTGTCGTAACTTCTTCGTTCCTTGATAGAATTTACGTAAGTTTGTCTTATTCTTCTTCCCGTACCTTCCTCTATCCGTATTGATAATAAAATTATCGTCTTTCTCGCTTTTCAAGCTTTCCGTCTTTCTCAAGATGAACTTTATTCATCTTTTTGCGATCTATTTGTAGGTGGCGACCTCCAAGATCCCGACAAAGACTATTTCCTTATAGAAGAGGAGCTTGACGATCATTAGAGACGCTAAAAGGTAACGGTGAAGGGTTACTCGGTATCACTTACGTGTTTTACATGTTTATATGCTAGAAAATCGTATTAGATTACGATTAGGAAGATTAGGATTCATGCTATGATTAATGAATGATGTTATATGATGAATATTGATGATGTATAATGATTGTTGATAATTATTAGAATTGATATATGAGAATTCGATTGATTTGGTTAAGTGAGCAAAGCTCACGGGTGAAGAGGTGCTCCCAGCCGGTCGACCGGCCGCCGGTCTGACCACCGGCTGGGAACACATCAGTAACATTCCTTGGAAAACTTGGAGTTTTGCATGAAGAGGGGTTCCAGGACGGCCCACCGGCCACCGGTCCACCCACCGGCCTGGAACACATCAGTATTGATGTTATGATTTTGGGGTTGTGTTCTGTGCCGGCCCACCGGCCGCCGGTCACCTGACCGGCCTAGACTACATTTCTCTGTTTTTGGTTTTTGCTTGTGTTCTGAGCAGGCCCACCGGCCGCCTCCCTCCTGACCGGCCTAGAACACGGCTGTGTTCATTTCATATAACGTCTAAAACTCGTAATTTACAATAGTTCGCATGATCCGTTTATCGTATAATTTTACGTAGAGTCTTATAATACTCATGTTTTGGGTATATGATAGCTCTTTCGCATGTATCCCATGTTTTGTGATGGTTTTCGATATGTTCCCTCTTTGAGTCGGTTTTTACAAATGAGTCGGTTTGAGCACTATTTTGTCTTGTGCTTTGTATTCTCATTCCCTTGGCTACCTTCCCGTTCGTAAGGCTGGAATGTCGGAACGGAGAGGTATCCTACTGCTTAAATGCATGTGTTAGTGGGCATACGACGACGTTGTTGGGAGTTGAACGCATTGCGTTGATCGACCCGGCCGTCAAATGTGGTGTACTTGCGAGGTGGTGTTATTTGCATGTAGCGTACCGCATGTTATGAGGCTTGAGCTCGTTTTCCGCCTCTTTCGTGAATTGATCGACCGAATTTGGGGTACTCGGCGT
>JAIUZE010014379.1:0-19763 GCA_022085475.1 Heliosperma pusillum | reverse complement strand
TGTCATAGGTATATAAGAGTTTATGGCTATGAAGGGGGCGCAAGAAAGTCTAGCAAAATGCCACAATAGATAAAGCTTGAGGTAAGTACTTGTCGTGTTATATAATTTGTGCGACCGTGTTATATAATGTATATGGCCTGGCTCCACACATACAATTTTTTCTTTGACGTTGTTCACTACTTTTGTTAGAAATAAATGTGTCATTTATACTCATGACTTGTTGTTTTAGTGTCCCTGACAACCAGGTATAACAGAACGTGGTTACTAGATTATGCGGTACATGATGGAGATCGTCACTAGTCCAAATTCGATGCGTTCTCTAGATAAGGTAGTTTTTTGAATCTCATTCATTTTTTGAAGTTAAGTATTCATTGTATTTTTTGCCTTCGCATGGCGATATCCACATTGTAGTGTCGTACTAAGTTAGCTCAATATTATTTGATCCCCTCACTTTTCCTTCAAATAATTTAATCAAAACAAAGAGTAAAAGATATTTTTTCCTTTGTCATTTGTGTATCGGCTTGTTTCACCATCTAACCAACAAATCTTGCAGTTTGTATTGCACACCAGTGATACTGGCAATATCTTTTTGAGCATGCAATGCTCTCATATATTTCAAATTTCACTTAGTTTAATGTTATGTTTTAATTTTACATGAATCATTGGATTTGAAGAGGTGACAAGTCTAAAGTGACGGTCAAGGAGTACGAGTTGTTAAGGAGGGATTTCGTCACTGGCTGCTTTGGATTTTGTTATGAAAGATGGCAAGGATACTCGTTCGGCTAAGTAAGAATTGAAAGTGGAGTCGCCGATGTAACATTAATTTTGTAGACGGGTTAGTTGGTTAAAGATTTTTTTATAATTGACGTGGAATAATCGGTTGTGTGTATAAAGATATTTGTCATACTTGTTGTTAACTATTGAATTATCTTGCATTTGTGATTATGTGTATGATTAATATATTGAGAAATATTAGCGGTATTTATTTTTTTTATGAAAAAATTAATAATAGACATCGGTGTTTTTGGATATCTGATGTCCATGGCCTTAAATAAACATCAGGTTTTTTTAAACATCTGATGTCTATATAAGATATAGACATTGGATTTTCAAAAAATCTGATGTCTATTTTCAAATAGACATCAGACTTAAGACTGATGTATAAGCATAAAGTATATACATGTGTCAACTGTGCATCAGTTGCAAATCTGATGCCTATTAATGAAAAAGTATGATGTCTACGATGATTTTTGTAGTAGTGATCCTTTTAGATCTATGCCTATAGATCCGGATACCTAAGATGAGCTGGGCCTCTCCTAAGTCTTTCATTTAGAAATGAATCCCTAGCCACTCCTTCACAGAAGTGAGCATTGGAATATCATTCCCAATGAGTAGTATGTCATCTACATAAAAGACTAGAAACGTTACTTTACTCCCACTAAACTTCATGTATAAACATGGTTCCTCGACACTTCTAGTGAAACCATTTTGTTTAATTACATGATCGAAACGATGATTTCAAATCCTGGATGCTTGTTTAAGACCATAGATGGATCTCTTAAGTTTTCATACCTTCTTAGGGTTTGATGGATCCACAAAACCTTCAGGTTGTGTCATGTACACTTCCTCTTCTAGAATCCCATTCAAGAAGGCGGTTTTGAAATCCATTTGCCAAATCTCATAAATATGAAATGCGGCAACCGCTAAGATAACCCTTATTGATCGAAGCATGGCGACTGGGGCAAAGGTTTCGTCATAGTGAAGACCATGAACTTAGGTGAAACCTTTTGCCACCAATCTAGCTTTGTAAACATCATTATGTTTATGGATGCCACTTTTGATCTTATAGATCCATGTACACTGAAGAGGTCTTACCTCCTTAGGTAAATCAACCAAGTCCCATACTTGATTGTCGTACATAGAATCCATTTCGGATTGCATGGCTCCCAGCCACAGCTTTGAGTCGGGACTAGAAATGGCTGCTTTGTAGGTAGTAGGTTCGTTACTTTCAAAAAGTAATACATTATAGTCATCACCTTCCTCTATAATACCAAGGTATCTATCAGGTTGATGACTAATTCTGCTTGACCTCCTAGGTTCCGAAGAAATAATGACCGTGTCAGACAAAGAGGGAACGTTTTCCTCGTCGTCCTTTTCGGTTTGTGGCTCTTGGACTTCATCAAGTTCAAATTTTCTCCCACTCTATCTTTTAGAAATAAAATCATTTTCTAAAAAGACTACATCACGAGACACAAACACTTTGTCCTCGTGTTTATTGTAGACGTAATAAGCACGTGTTTCCTTTGGATATCCTACAAACAGACATTTGTCAGAGTTGGATGCGAGTTTATCGTCAGACTTATTATTAACAAACGCATCGCATCCCCAAATTCTCATAAACGATAAATAAGGGACTTTCCATGTCCATATCTCATATAAAGTCTTGTTTGCCGTTTTAGACGGGCTTCGATTTAGTGAAAATATTGCAGATAAAATAGCAAAACCCCAAAAATAATCAGGAAGCTATGTCAGACTCATCGTAGATCGAACCATATCTAATAAAGTTCGATTTTTCCTTTCGGACACACCATTTAATTGAGGTGTCCCAGGAGGAGTCCATTGTGATACTATACCACAATTTTTTAGGTTTGAATCAAATTCATTGTTCAAGTATTCACCACCACGATCGGATCGTAGGGCTTTAATCTTTTTATTCAATTGGTTTTCTACTTCTTTTTGAAATTCTTTGAATTTTTCAAAAGCATCACTTGTATGCCTCATCAAGTAGACATATCCATATCTACTCAAGTCGTCGGTAAAAGTAATGAAGTAGTGATAACCACCTCTAGCTTGGATAGTCATTGGACCGCATACATCCGTATGTATAAGCCCTAATACTTCACTTGCTCGTGTCCCTTTTCTCGTAAAAGGAGCACGAGTCATCTTGCCTAGAAGACAAGATTCGCATACACCATAAGATTTGTAATCGAATGGTTTGAGTACTTTAGATGAAACAAGTCTCTTTATGGGTCATTCGTTTATGTGCCTTAAACGACAATGTCAAAGGTATGATTGATTAGGTTCACATGTTTTGAGCTTCTTGTTTTCTACATGATAGACCTCTTTTGCAATATCTAGAACATAAATACCTCCAATAGAAATGGCCTCGCCATAAACCATTTCATTAAACGAAAAAGTACAACAATTTTTCTTAATACAAAATGAAAAACCTTCCATGTCTAACACAGAAATGGAGATAATGTTATTGGTAAGAGTTAGTGTAACACCCGCAAATGTACCCTATTTTTATAGTGAAAATATTATACGGATACTTTTCAGGAAATTTTAGTTTTAGGCTAGAATTTAAATTCCCGTGTCTATTTTAGAAAATCCGAGTTCGTTTTCGGACATTACGCGAGATTCCGAGTAAGTTACGTCTTAAGACGCTTCTGGGCTTTTTCCATGAATTTTCCACTAACTCCCTCATACTCCCCTTAACCCTAAACTCCCTCACATTCAACTTCTCCTTCTTCTTCACCAAGTAACCACCCAAAAACCTAACTTCATTCTTGATCGATCTTAAGATCATCGCTATTCCTTCATTACTCGCTCAAATTCACTAATGTTCGTCTTAATCTTTCCCTCTCATCGTCCTCTATCTTAATTGGTAATAAAATTACCGTCTTTCTCGCTTTTCAAATTATCCGTCTTTCTCAAAGGTGAATTATATTCATCTTTTGTTTTCTAATTGTAGGTGGTGACCTCCAAGACCTCGACAAAGACTACTACATCGTAGAGGAGGACCTCGACGAGGATTGAAGACGCAAAAAGGTAACAGTGAAGGGTTACTCGATATCTTTATGTGTTTTTAATGTGTTTTGATGTTAGTAAATCGTATTTTGAATAGGATGATTTGTCCTAGGATTTGTGTTGTTGATAATGGTTGTTGTTTATTGATAATTGTTAATGAGTATTGATGTTTGATGATGATCGTTGATATTTGTTGATGTTCATGGGTGATAAATGATGATTTTCGTGCATTGTGCTCCCAGTCGGCCGACCGGCTGGGAGGGTGGCTGACATTTACGTTGCATTTTGGTGTTATATTGGTCTCAGCCGGCCGACCGCCTGAGACATCCCTTATTTCCTTCTTCTTTTTCTCATATGGCATATGGTCCCAGCCGGGTAGCCGGCTGCCGGTCCCCATGACCGGCTGGGACACCCTGTATTTTTAATGGTTTCCAAATGTTGCGGAAGTGCCAGCCGGGTAGCCGGCGGCCGGTCACTTTGACCGGCTGGCACCACCTGGACTCTTCTTCTAATTCTTTTCTTATGTTCTCATTTATAATAATACATACGGTTCGTTTATCGTATAAATTTACGTAATAGCTTCAAATATTCATGTTTAAAATATATGATATCCCATTCGCTTGTATTACATGTTTTGTGACGTTTTTCATATATCCCCCTTTGAGTCGGTTTTACACATGTTTTGATTTGAGCACTAATTGTAAGTGCTTTGAACTCTCATGCCCCCGGTCATACTTTATAACCGTTAGACTTAAATGTCGAAGCGGTGAAGTGTAACCGTGATGCCGTTGTGCATTTGTTTAGTGGGGATATGACGACGTTGTTGGGAGGCAAACGCATTGCGTTGATCGACCCGGCCGTCAAATGTCGTATACCTGCGAGGTGGTGTCATTGCATGTAGCGTACTAGCTTGACTTTTGACTATAGATCTCTTTCCGCCTCTTTCGTGTGGTTTAGCCGAATTTGGGGTACTCGACGTCTTTGTATGATCGAGTCTTGGGTGTGGAACGTCTTACCACATGTCTAATCGGGAAATGTCTTATTCCGAGAGTCTGGCCAGATTTAGACTAGGACCGTATTATCATCGTCGTCCTACCGAGAGGATTAGAGTCTTGTGTGTACGAAACGTCTTATCGTACATGATTCCGGGAAACGTCTTATCCCGTGAACATGTTTGTCTAGGTCATGAGTATACGAAACGTCTTATCGTATACGGTTCCGGGAAATGTCTTATCCCGTGGGCTTCCATTGGCTTGTCTTGCTATTGTACATGATGCTAGTGCGTACCATTAACCGTGAGAGAATATGTTGTTATATTCGTATGATTGGATGGCTGTTTGTAAGTTGAATTATACGTGAACGTTGAGTTGGACTCTTGCATGAAATAGATGATTGACGTGGTTTATATGTCGAGTCTCTATCTTATCAAGTATATGCCGCTAACGGTGAGATGTAAGCCCTAGTGAGTATATAGTTGCCTAAGAGGTCCTTCCCGAGTCTATCTATAATATGATGGTTACGGTTTTGTACTTCATGTACCGATATCTTTATACATATTGAAATGCCTATTTATCCTTCTCGTACTTCACATGTATATTTATATATGCATGCTTTTACTTTCGTATTACCGTTTAAGTATGTTTATTGTGATATGGCGGGGAGAACCCGGAGTTACTCCCCACTGACTGTGGCGTTCATGTTTTTCATGGATGAACAGGTTGCTTGATTGGATGGCTTTTTGCTTGTGGTATTTTGGGTTCGGGTGTGAGCTAACGGGCGTTGGCCTGGATGATTCACCTCTAGACGTTGTTTAGCTAGTTGCTAATAACTTTGATATTTGATAACATTTTGAGAGACTTTGTCTCTTTGTAGTATATTCTATTTTAGCTTGTATATATTTGACATTCCTCGTATTTTTATATTAGCATGTAAAAAGTTTAAAAACACCGTATTTTCCGCTATATTAATCACATGCTTGTATGTTTTATTTCCGCATTTGCGAGGGTTGTCACAGTTGGTACATAATAGCAATTATTTAAATACAACTCTAAACCATTAGGCAAAAGAAGAACGTAGGTGCCCACGGAAACTGCGGCTAACTTAGCTCCATTTCCCATGCGCAGGTCCACGTCACCCTTGGCTAGTGCTTGCGCGTCCTTCATCCCCTGTACATGATTACAAAGGTGAGAACCAAAACCGGTATCAAATACCCAAGAAGATGTACTAGCAAAGTTAATATCTATCATATAGAGTGATGAAAGAATTTTACCTGACGTTGTCACACAACCGTCCTTCTTGTCTTTAAAGTATTTGGGGCAATTGTGTTTCCAATGCCCTTTGCGATTACAATAATAGCAATCCGCCTCCGCGTGTTTGTTGACTTTGGGCTTGGGCTTAAAAAAGACCTTGTCATTTCCCTTGCCGATTTTCTTGAAAAGTGTCTTACCCTTTCCTTTGTTCTTTTTCACCCCAAGGCTCATGTTCTTCAATTTCATTGAAAGAACATCCTTGGGTTCACTCCCACTAGCCTCCACGTCCCTCTCCGCTTGGGTGAGGAGTGCATGGAGTTCATGGAAACTCTTTTCCATGCCATTCATGTTATAATTCACCCTAAATTGGGTGAACTTTGGTGTGAGTGAATGAAGGATTTTACCCACCACTAACTGCTTTGGAATTTTGCACCCTAGACGCTCTAAGGTGTCGGCGTGCTCAACCATTTTCAGCACGTGTGGGCCAACTTTTTGGCCCCTTTGAAGCTTAGTGTCAAAGAATTTCGTAGCCACCTCATATTGGAGAATTTGAGGGGTTTGCGAAAACATCGACGTTATCCTCGTGAATATCGCATATGCGTTGAGAGATATCAATTGGAGTTTGAGTTTGGGTGAGATTGACCAAATCCAGACATTCTTGACGTCATTGGCAACCTTCAAATAAAGGTCATATTCGGCCCGAACCACCGTGGACGATCTTGGCGCGGGTTCGGTGGGGGGGCTCTTCGACCAAGTAGCGAAGCACGTTATCGGATATCGCGGCGCTCTTGATCGTTGATTCCCATTCAACGAAGTTACTACCGTCATCTTTTAGGACACACTTGTCCATGACGGATCTCAACCATGAGTCCTTACCCAAGGTTGCGTTGTTTGATGAAGTTGACATTGTGCGAATATGGTTACTACAACAAAAAGAAATATATAAACATTCATTGTTAATTTACTTGAAAAACATTTTAACAAGTTTAGGATTTATATAATGACCTCTCACTAAATTATATAAATGATTCCAAGACCCATCTTTAAATAAAAATAGTCATCGTATGCTACCTTTATCTAAAAATGGTAAGTCATTACTTGACTAATTCTATCCTTAGAACACTTGATTGACGGGTTTCAACTGAATCCATCTCCTAGTCCCAAGATAACGCTTATCTCGTTGAGTCCAATCCAATTTTAGCTTGTGATCGTATCACTCTACTTACCCGAGGTAAAAAGGGACCCACGAGCGTGGTAGCCCTAATGAACACGGGATTCATAGGTGTTACTAATTGGTAAGGCTAATCTCAAGTTTTTTAAATATGTGAGAGATATTGTCAATTATTTATTAATTCCCTATAAGTGAACTAAGTCGGTGAACTGTGAATAACATTGAATTGGCAATAACGGAAAATAAAATGCATGTGTGACGATTTTGGCATGAGCGGAAATAAAGCAAGCAACCAAGCAACGAAAAAAATCTTAGTATGGCCACCTAGCTAATAAAATTAACTAGATAATTATAAATTCGGAAACCAACTCCTTGGTCCCTTGCCTCTTCACTTGGAACACCTTCCAAAAATAGCACCGTCTTGAAGGAGTCACCGGTTTTCATAAAAATAATTACAAATATACAAATATACAAATTCCCATTATACATTTATTCTATAAAATGAAATTATTAATTATTATAAACCGGCGATACGAGATCGCAATCAAAATTACTACCAAACCGTTATTCCCTTAAATTACAGGTAATAACGATTAAAAATAACTAGGCCATACTAGGTACAAAATTTGCATAAATTATTAAATAAATGACATTCATTCATTCAACCAAAAATAAAATAAATTGCTGCAAAAATCATGCCAAAATCGCCCTAAACACATTCATGCTCATTGTAGTTCGATTTTACGGGATTTATTGATTTTTAACCATTAAAAATCAATATCAACATTTAAATCTCATTTAAATTCAAAATAATTAACTAAACTGTTTTAGAACTCAAAATTAGTCCCTACTAATTTTGTTGGTCATTAATTAGATCGATTTGATTTCATTTGTTAAATATAACGGTTTAATCGTAACAACTATGAAATAAACCCCAAATAAAATATAAAAATCATAAAAATTTGAAAACAAAAATTTTTTACATTCTGGAACATTTCCAGGAACTCCAAAAATAAAAAACATTTGCTTAAAAAATTTAAATTAATTTTATGAACAAATAACTTTGTATTTAATGGCTTTATCAAATAAAAATCATTAAATATAGTAAAACAGTGAACCAAATTATGAAATTGCACCAAGATTATAAAAATCAGACTTTAAAATGTACCAAAAATTTTCATGACCAGAAAAGGACGTTTCAATTTTATGAACAATATAATCTCATATTATCGACTTTTATATTATAAAAATCAATAAACATGCAATACTTAATTAACATTCACGAAAGTTTACATACAATATTTAAGACATGTATGTGAGATCATATTAAAATTTCATGGCCAGAATAAACATGCAACTATTTTTAGTTAACTATTATTATCAAATATGCATATTAACTCGGTTTAAAAGCCAAAAATCAAAATAAATAGCTAATTATTCCCAAAAATTATGAAATTTGACCACAAACATTTTGAAGTCAGTAGGTATACATGCACGAAAAAATTTCGTCAGAATCATATTTTAACTCAAATTTTTGATTTATTAGTTATCTTATAACTTTAATAAAAATTGTCCAAAATGAACATGCATACTACAAGCTAGCTCTGATACCACATGAAAGTCCATTGACCTTAATTAGACTCTTCTAATTAGTTACTAAATTACTTGTTAATTTAGTGTTTAATGATCTATGTAATATGCATGCAAATATAAAGACATTATATGTAACACCCGGAAATGTACCCTATTTTTATAGTGAAAATATTTTACGGATACTTTTCAGCGAATTTATGTTTTAATTTAGAATTTTATGTTCCGAGTCGAATTTAGAATTTCCGAGTTCGTATTTGGAATTTCCGTGAGATTCCATGAGAATCCCGTTTTAAGTCGTCTTTGACTTTTCTTGACTTTTGAGTCGTCTTTGACTTTTCGTGACTTTGAGTCGTCTTTGACTTTTCTTGACTTTGAGTCTCCTTTGACTTTGTCTTGACTTTTGAGTCGTCTTTGACTTTTTCTTGACTTTTGAGTCGTCTTTGACTTTTGTTGACTTTTTCTTTATAAATATCACACTACACTTAACCTATTTCATTAACACAAACACCAAAAACATTTCTTCTTCCTTAAGCAACCAAAACCTTGCCTCCCTCTTTGATCCAATCTTTGGATGATCGTAGCTCCCTCGTTTCTTGTCGGAATTCACGTAAGTTCGTCTTATTCTTCCCCTCTTAGCTTCCTCTATCCGTATTGGTAATAAAATTACCGTCTTTCTCGCTTTTTAAATTATCCGTCTTTCTCAAGGTGAAGTATATTTCATCTTATTTTGCCTAATTGTAGGTGGAGACTACTAGGAGGGCTTAGTAATCGATTAAAGACGCGAAAGGTAACGGTGAAGGGTTACTCGGTATCATTTACGTGTTTTACCTGCTTTATATGCTAGGATTCGTATTTAGAATACGATAAGTAAGTTAGGAATTATGTTATGGATAATGATTGTTGTTGTTTGATGATTGTTGATGATGAATATTGATTGTTGATAGTTATTAGAAATGAATTATGAGAATTGGAAATAAAAGGATTTGAATTTATGTTGAAGGTTCTCGGGTGACTTGGTCACACATCTCACGGTCGTGAAATACAAGTCACTGTCGTGACTTGTGCAGTTTCACTGCACTGACTCTTTTTGGTAGAATGATCATATCTCCTTCGTTACTTGCTTGTTTGTTTGGAGAGGTATCATGTTTCCCTATTTATATGCTTTCTTAAACTTGGTCTAAAATGCTTAGGTAATCATGTATTGATTCATGTTTATCATAGTTACATTTATATAATGCCATGTTCACATGTTTTGTGACGGTTTTTGCTATGTCCCACTTTGAGTCAATTTTTACAAATGATACGGTTTGAGCACTATTTTGTCTTGTGCTTTGTACTCTCATTCCCCTGGCTACCTTCCCGTTCGTAAGGCTGGAATGTCGGAACGGAGAGGTATCCTACTGCTTAAATGCATGTGTTAGTGGGCATACGACGACGTTTTGGGAGTTGAACGCTATGCGTTGATCGACCCGGCCGTCAAATGTTGTGTACTTGCGAGGTGGTGTTATTTGCATGTAGCGTACCGCTTGTTATGAGGCTTGAGCTCTTTTCCGCCTCTTTCGTGAATTGATCTACTGAATTTGGGGTACTCGGCATATATATTGTAAGACCGAGTCTTGGATGCGAAACGCTTTATCGCATGTCGAATCGGGAACACGTTTATTCCGAGATCCTGGCCAGGTTTAGACTAGGACCAGATATTTATTATCGTCGTGCTACCAAGAGGAAATTAGTCTACATATGCGAAATGCTTTATCGTGTATGAGTTCAGGGAAATGCTTTATCCCGTGGATGCCTGTTAATCATACTTGCCATGTACACGATGCTAGTGCGTTTCATTTACCACCGTGAGAGATGTCGTCTTTGTGGCGTCGTCTTTGAATGCGTGATTTCATGATATTGTTCATGGTCATTGCCATGATTGGACACCGTCAATGTCTTGGTTCGTGAATGGATGATAATATGATGGATTTAATGTGATCATCGCATGACTTGACTTGGTTTGTTTGTCGAGTCTCAATCTTATCAATCTTATACCGCTAACAGTGAGATGCAAGCCCTAGTGAGCGTATTCGGTTGCCTAAGAGTGTCTTTCCCCGAGTCTTTGAATAACATGATGGTTTCGGATTTGTATTCCATATGTTCTTATCATTATTTATCGAATTGCCTATTTATTCTTATCGTATCTCACATGTATATTCATATATGCATGATTTTACTTTTGTATTTCCTTCTATGTACGTTTAATGTGATATGGCTGGGAGAACCCGCAGTTACTCCCCACTGATTGTGGCGTTCATGTTTTTCATGAATGAACAGGTTGCTTGCATGGATGGCTTTTTGCTTATGCTATTTTGGGTTCGGGTGTGAGCTAGCGGTCGTTGTCCCTGGATGAAACACCTCTAGACGTTGTTTAGCTAGTTGCTAATTACTTTGTCTTTTGTTAACACTTTGAGAGACTACGTCTCTTGTGGTATTTTTATTTAGTTTGTAATATTTTGACACTCCTCGTATTTTTCTATCTTGCATGTATAGAGGTTTTTAAAATACGTATTTTCTGCTATATAATTCACATGCTTGTATGTTTTATATTTCCGCATTCGCGAGGGTTGTCACATTATATAAAAGAAGAAATTTCCTCACATTGAAAAGGAAATTAAATGGGCACAATTAGAACTCCTTCTTATTGATCTTGAGCTATAAACAAGGATGATCCAAGAACAATCTCCAAATTAGAAGACCTTCTTCAAGTTGCACCAAGATGATACCAAATAATCTAATCTTATTATTAACTAGATAATAAGATAGATAAAATACTACCAATATTAGTATATATTACTACACTATTAATACTTAGTAAATATTAGTATTATGAGAGATGTAGTGAGAGGTTTATTGTAGAGAGAAGTATGAGAAAATAAGCAAGAATCATCTACTTGATAAATTGAACAACAATTGTCCTATTTATGGACAAAAGGGTCGGCCCCTTTGATCACCAAGAGAGTGATTTTCTTCTTATTTTATTCCCATGCAAAGTGGTGGTGTGTAGTAGTGTAAGTGATGATTATGGTGTACTTGTTATGTCACTTTCACTTGGTGACTTGTGAGTATGTATAAGAATCAACCATCATCACTACCCACTACACTCAATTTTCGGCACATATGGTAACATATGGTCCATTTTGATTTTTGATATTTGTCCCACAAATACTTATTAATCATATGCTTAATTATCTTATATAATTAAGTGTTAATTTGATCATATAACAATTATATGACGCAAATTAATAAACAATATGTACTTAACATTTAAGTGATATTTTACCATTATATCAATATATAATGGGTCCTACAGTGCTTAGTTAATTTATTTTACAACTTCTTGTAAATATAATTAACTAATTACCTCTATCTCAAAACCTCAACTAATTTAGTAATTTAACGATTAATTACTAAGTTAGATCTTATTTAGTCATATTAAAATAAGATATAAATTTATTAGTCAGTTATCGGATAATAGAAAAATAAACTTAATCGAATTTGAGTTCTTAACTCAATTTCTAACAATTAACTCTCGTACATATCAAATATATGTAATGGACTAATTAACTGTATCATATACAAATAATTAGTTACTATTTGGATTTCATCTTATAGGTGTGACCGAAAGGGATCAGTTGATCACCGCCGTCATACGACAATAACGTCAAACTCTAGTCAGCCAACTGATATTGATTTACGTTAATCAATTGACTAATCAAATATATATAGTCAATAAATATCCCAATTATATTCCTTAATGAGATTTATTATGTGGAGGACACCTACTCCAACAGAACCTTCTTAAGCACATGTCGTTAATGGTGAGATGCAAGTCCTTAGTGCATATGTGGTTGCCAAGAGGAGTCTTCTCCGAGTTAATATTGCATGACTACAATATAACCATTGTTTCACATATTTACTTAATGCTATTATGAAATGTCTACTTATACTCCTCTTGATATGATCGTATGTATGATGTTATATGCTTATGTATTTGCTTATATACGTTTTGATGTGAGATGGCTGGGAAAGCCCAGAATTACTCCCCACTGATTGTGGCATTCATGTTTATGAATGAACAGGTTGCTTGCAGGATTGCTATATTTCTTTTGGGGTTCATGAGTGAGCTAGCGGGCGTGTAGTAGACGATTGGACCTTATCGCTTATTTTAGCTATTCTAGACTCACTAGACATTGTTTGAGGGACTTTAGTCTCCCGGTTGTACTTGTCACTTTGGTTTTGTACTTATGTTGTTTCATTTGAAATTCCTCGTTTTGTTTGACATTTAAAAAGTTTTTTTTTAAAAACCCCGTACTTTCCGCAACTTATACATGCTTATTTGTTTTAAATTTTCGCGTTTTTCGAGGGTTGTCACAGTTGGTATCAGAGCCTATGACGATCCTGACACACACATGTGAACACTAAACTTAAATTATAACTTGACCCTAAAAAAATGAATGAGAGATGGGTAGAAAACTAAGGACTTTGTATGGTAGTCTATATGATTGTGCTAAGTGTTAAGAACTAACCTTGTTTTGTTTTTGTGCCTTAAGAAGATGGTTAGACTTCGACTTGTGGAAAATGTCATATTGGAGGCTCTCACTCAAGTTCTTAGGAATCAACAAGATGCGTCCAATGCTCATTCCAACCAAGCCACTCCTCCTCGAGATGACCATCACCAAGGAGGTTATGCTTGGGTGGCTAGCGAAATCACTAGAAGCAAGATCAAGTCCTATGGTGGAGAACCGGACCCCACCGAACTCTCGGAGTGGTTCCGGGAGATAGAGAAGCAGTTTGACTTGTACCAAGTGCAAGAAGAGGACAAAGTAAGAATTGCCAAGCATTTTCTTGTAAGAAAGGCCGATAATTAGTGGTCTATTACTAGTCTCACGGCAACTCTAGAGGTAAACTTCGATTGGGAATGTTTCAAGACACTAGTGGAGCACCGAATTTATCCGAAGGAGCTTAAGCAGCAAAGGCTCAAGGATTTTATCGACTTCAAACCAGGTGAAATGACGGTCCAAGACTTCACTACTCAATTCAACAAGTTAGCCCATTTTGCTCCTAGGCTTATCAAGGACGATGACGATCGTGCCTTCTATTACCGCAACAATCTAAGTGCCTTACTCCAATGTAAGGTGAGGAGAAACTCTACATCATTTCGTGAGGTCTATGATGATGCCTTGTGGGCGAAGAATTCAATGAACGCTATCAAAGAAGAAGCCAAGACAAGGAATCCTCCTTCACTCCTTCATCCTCTACCTCATTTACTAACAAAAGGAGGTTCAATGCCCCTTCTAATGCTAATGCTAGAGCTCTTGCTTCTTTCATTGCTCAAGCTACTTCTCAAGTGGCTCCTCAAGCCAATGCCCCTCCAAAGGGTCATATTTGTGATGGTTGCAAGAAGACGGTGCATCCCGGAGTTGGATGTTATGCTAGGCCTTTGATTTGTTACTTTTGTAATAAGCCCGGTCAGCGCCTCAATGATTCCCCCGATCGTAAGGTGCCTACTCCTAATGCTAAGCCCAAGGGGTCCATTTATGTCTTGAGCCGTGCTGAGGCCGATGCTCATCCCGAGATTACCACCGGTTTATTCTCTATTTTAGAATAACCTTGTCTTATCTTATTTGATACCGGCGCATCGATGCCTTTTGTGTCTTCAACTTATGTCGATAAGTTAGCTATTGAACCTACTTCTAGTGAGGATACCCCCATATCCATACCATTCGGTGAAATTGGCTCATGTTCTACTCTTTACCCTAACGTCCCCATCTCCATTGCGGGGACAATCTTTCCCGCTAATCTCCTTAAGTTCCCTCTAGGAGAGTTTGATGTAATCCTAGGTATGGATTTGTTAGCTTTGAACCATGCTAGATTCGAGTGTAGAGATCAAAAGATCTACCTTAAGAGTCCATTGGGAGTTAGAATAACCTATAAGGGATCTCATTCCCAAATGGGTGTGCAATTGGTTTCCGCAATGAACTTGATGAGTATGGTAAGAAAGGGTCACCAAGCATTCTTTTGTGTTGTGACTTCTACATCCACCTTTTTGCCCAAGATTGAAGATGTACCGATAGTACACGACTTTGTTGATGTGTTCCAGTTTTCCCCGAAGACTTCCCCGGGATTCCCCCCGAGCGTGATGTTGAATTTTCCATTGATGTTATGCCCAGAACCGGACCCATTGCCAAAGCCCCGTACGGTATGGCTCCTACCGAGTTGAAGGAGCTAAGGAAGCAACTTGACGAAATGATAGAAAAGGATTTTATTCGTCTGAGTGCCTCACCTTGGGGTGCTCTCGTTCTCTTTGTGAAGAAGAAGGATGGTTCTATGAGGTTATGCATTGGTTATCGTGAGTTGAACCGTGTCACCATCAAGAATAAGTATCCTTTGCCAAGAATTGAAGATTTGTTTGATCAACTTAAGGGTGCTTCTACTTTTTCTAATATTGGTTTGAGATCCGGACACCATCAACTCCCCGTTCGTGATTCCGACATTTCGAAGACCGCCTTTAGCACAAGATATGGTAACTTTGAGTTCAAGGTGATGCCATTTGGTTTGACTAATGCTCCAGCTATCTTCATGGACCAAATGAACCGCACCTTTAGTGAGTATATTGATAATTGTGTGGTGGTTTTCATCAACGACATTCTAGTTTTCTCCAAGACCGAAGAAGATCATGCTAAATTGCTAATCACCTTCGTACCATTTTGGGTATTCTTCGTCGTCAAAAGTGGTTTGCCAAATTTTCCAAGTGTGAGTTTTGGTTACCTAAGGTGTCCTTTCTGTGGGAAATATCGGTATATTTCATACATAAAATTTAAGGATTATAACGAAATTATAATATATGAAATACGAGTCATAAACGAAGTGCATAATAGAAAATATAGAGATTAGAATCAACCTCCAGTCCTAGCAATTATGGCCTAAGAACAAATATCGAGATCGATATTCTCCTAATTGTTGCACCCAAGATGCTCTGAGATATGCCTTTTCTAGTGCTAGAAAGAATACAAAAATTACTGATGATTTTTGTGTCAAGATATAAATGATGAATTATGTAGAGAAGAGGAGTTTATATAAAACTCTCCTACTCCTCCTTTTGGTCGTGGAATACAAGTGTAGTAGAGGGAGGAGTCTCCCTCTTCTTCTTCTACTTGTATTAGGAAGTGGAGTCCAGATAGGAGTCTTCCTCTTTTATTTATTTAATGTATAATATATTGTATAATATATATGTCAACTATAAATATCGTATATTTATAATTTGCTAATTAAATATAACAGTTTATATTTAATTACGAATTAACATTTAATTCGTTCAAGCTTGCATTATTTAATCGTATTAAATAATTATATTATATACATTAATTAGATATAACTTTTTATATTCAATTACGAATTAACATTTAATTCGTCTCAGCTAGTATTATTTAATCGTATTAAATAATCGTATCATCATTACATTGACTAACCTTTTAGTCATATACATCGACTAACCTTTTAGTCATATAAGGCATCAATATGATTATATTTTCATATAATCATATCTCTCAAACACATCATTTAGGTGTGACTTTTAGGGACCAGTTGATCACCGCCATTTAAAATGACAATAACGTCAAACTTCTAGCAAGCCAACCGTTATCGATAAACGTTAATCAACTGATAAGAATACTAAGTATACCCTGTGAACCTGTAAGAGATTTATACACGTTATCACACTAACTGTGGAGGACACTAGCTCCAACACTTTCTTGGACATGTAATTTCTAAGGATGGAGTCATGGTCCCCTCGAAGATTGAAGCCGTTGTGGATTGGAAAAGTCTTAAGGATGTTGGTGAGATTCGGAGTTTCCTAGGTTTAGGCGGTTACTATCGACGGTTTGTGAAGGATTTCTCTAAGCTTGCTAGACCTATGACCCATCTATTGAAGAAAGAAACCAAGTTTCATTGGAGTAAAGCATGTGAATATGCCTTTCAAGAACTTAATAAGGGATAAACTACCGCCCCAGTTTTGACTTTGCCCGAAGATGGTGTGGACTTTGATGTCTATTGCGATGCCTCTAAGATGGGCCTTGGGTGTTTTCTTATTCAAAACCGGAAAGTGGTTGCCTATGCCTCTAGGAAGTTGAGAGTTCATGAACTGAACTACCCTACTCATAACCTTGAGTTAGTTGTCCATGCGTTGAAGGTGTGGAGACACTATCTTATTGGTGTTCATTGTCGTATCTACACCGACCACAAAAGCTTGAAGTACATATTTACTCAAAAGGAGTTGAATATGAGACAAAGCAGATGGTTAGAGTTGGTGAATGACTATGACTTTGAGTTACTCTACCATAAAGGGAAGGCTAATGTTGTTGCCGATGCTCTTAGTAGGAAATCTTCTCATGCCTTGAATGTTATTCGGGTGCTACCCGATGACCTTTGTGCCGAATTCCGGAAGTTGAAGCTAGATTTTGTTGAGAGTGGTTTTGACTACCTAGGTGCTATGGTTTCCGAACCCGTTCTTCTCCACGAAATCCGTGAAAATCAAGTTAAAGATGTTACCTACAAGTCCGTTCGAGCCAAGCTTCTAGAAGGAAAGGCCAAAGACTTCCAAATTGATGACAAAGGTGTTCTCCAACTCCATGACCGATTGTTCGTGCCTAATGCTCTTGACGTGAGGAAACGAATCCTAGATGAAGCTCATCTATTCCCTTACTCTATTCACCCCAGAGGTGACAAGATGTACAAAGACTCGAAGCTACAATTTTGGTGGCCGAATTTGAAAGGTGATGTTGTGTCCTATTTTGGAAGATGCCTTACTTTCCAACAAGTGAAGATCGAGCACTAGAGGCCCGGTGGATAGTTACAACCATTGGACATTCCACTATGGAAGTGGGAATCTATTTCTGTGGATTTTGTCATGGCACTGCCAAGGACCGTTGGAAGTAAAGATGTCGTATGGGTTATTGTTGACCGTTTGACCAAGAGTGCTAGATTTATCCCGATCAAGGAGACTTGGAGTTTAGATCGACTTGCCAAAGCTTATGTTGATGAGATCGTCATATATCATGGTGTTCCCAAGGAGATCATATCCGACTGAGACCCAAGGTTTTGTTCGAGATTTTGAAAGGCTTTTGCAAGAAGCCTTGGGTAGCAAGTCGTTGATGAGTACCGCTTTTCATGCCACTACCGATGGCCAAACCGAGAGAACTATTCAAACCCTTGAAGACCTTCTGAGAGCTTGTGCCCTTGACTTTCAAGCTAGTTGGGAGAAGAGCCTACCATTTGTGGAATTCTCCTACAACAATAGTTATCATGCATCCATCAAGATGGCGCTCTATGAAGCCCTTTATAGAAGGAAGTGTCGTAGTCCTATTTGTTGGGACCAACTGAGTGATATTCGAGATTTGGGTTCCGACATCCTTGACGAGACCATCGACCATGTGAAGATCATCCGTGATAGGATGAGTTCCGCTAAAGATCGTCGTAAATCTTATGTCGATACTCGAAGAAGGCCGTTAGAGTTTGAAGTTGGAGATAAAGTATTCTTGAAATTATCTCCAATGAAGGGTGTAAAAAGGTTTGGTGTGAAGGGTAAGTTGAGTCCAAATTACATTTGACCCTTTGATATTGTAAAGAGAATTGGTGTCGTGGCTTACAACTTGGACTTGCCCACCAATTTGGGTAATGTTCATGATGTTTTCCATGTTTCTAAATTGAGAAACTACATAAGTGATCCGAGCCATGTTCTTCAAGCCGAGATTCCCGAGCTCGAGCCAAATTTTTCTTTTAAAGAGAAATTAATCCGCATCTTGGACCGCAAAGACAAGAAGTTGAGAAGCAAGGTAGTACCCTTGGTGAAACTTTTGTGGAAATGTAGTGATGTAGAAGAAGAGATATGGGAACCGGAAGCTACCATGAGTGCTAAGTACCCGAGTCTTTTCGATTAAGGTATCTTTCTTTCGCTCAAGTCTCGAGGGCGAAACTTTTTAATAGGTGGGATAAGTGTAACACCCGCGATTTTAGTAATTAGAATTAAATAATAGTATAGTAATATTAGCTAGTCTTAGTTTAGTCTTAGATTAGTATATAGTTAGTTGGGTTAAATCCGTGTCTAATCTACCGAGTCCGAGCCCATATTCGGGTTCTACTCGGAATTTCATGTAGGTGAGACTTTCAAACTTCTTTTGGGCCTTTTTCTATTTTTCCACTCACTCAACTTAGCTCAATTACCTCTCTTTCCTCTGTAAGTTACACCACACTATTCACTCTTCATCCTCTCCAAAAAATAAACCCTATTCTCATCATTGTTGAGCCTTAAACTTTTCATCACAAAACTTCACACAACTCACTCATTTCTCACTCAAATCTCTTGATTTTTAGACTAATCTTCCTCTCTTCTTCTTCTCTATCTTGTTTGGTAATAAATTTACCATCTTGCTTATTTTCAATTTTTAAATCTTTCTCCAAGATGAATTTTATTCATCTTTTTTTTTTCCTTGTGTAGGAGGAGAGCTTTAAGATCCAGACAAAGACTACTGCAACAGGAGTTCAAGACAAGGATCGGAGCAGTCAAGGCAACGGTGAAGGCAGCAACAACACCTCAAGCACTCACATGACAAGTTATGACAATGTGTTATACATTCCAAGCATCACTTACCCAAGACCTTACCATTACAACCCAAGCCCCAGCAAACACAGCAATCCTAGTGCACCCGGGAAAGCATAGCTCACTTGGACAGGATCCAAGGGGGGCTTCAATACCTAAACAAACCTAGCCAATGGTCAATCTTGGTCATAGGCAGGGTCCTCTACAAATTTTTCCAGGATCTTTCCTTCATAAAATGCACACATCAAAAGTTAGCTTAGGGACCAAGTTCAGCCGACCAGAATCAACCCTTTTGTGTAGT
>JAIUZE010014376.1:0-20304 GCA_022085475.1 Heliosperma pusillum | reverse complement strand
ATTTTAGTTTAATTTGATATCATGTAAGTCAAGCGGGTTTTTGGTAAGAATTAATAAATTCACATGTTAGAAATAGAATGAAATAACATGAAATGAATGTGATATTCTTATGTTCAAGCCTCGATGGCTAAGACTCTGTTCTAGCCGGTTTGGCCAAACGGGTTTGGTCAAACTAAGATCTAGGCAGCCCCGTTTTGACTGATGACCCGTCGCGGGACTCGGGTCGGGGATTTGTCTTCAGGTAAGGTTTTATTTAATGAATGAATGAATGAGCCTTAGTAGATATGAGGCGATATGATATTTGAATATGATTTTTATGCAATTAGTCACATGATAGGAAATTTTTCCCGTGACTGTTTGATTGTATGATATGTGTCGTGTTGACTAAGTACCCATAGAGAATTATGAGTATATGGCGTCTTGACCATTCTAATTCTAAATGAGTATCTTGGACCATGACATTGATAGGCCTTAACATCTTTAACATAGTATATGTTCACTGCTTGATACTTTTGTGTCCGGTTTGGTGGGATCTCCAGGCGTGGCCATGGCTTGCCTGATTTGCTTCCAATTTTGGAATGGAGCCAGCTTAAGTACTAACAACCCTTTGGTGATCTCCTTAGTACTCTGTGGCGTTGGATCATGAGTCTTGGTGCGCGGATGAATCTTCGCATTTCTCTAGGTCTGCGCAGTCTAGGTTTAGGGTTGAGTTGTATCTTGGCCATGTTTTAAAGGTAACCTCTGAGCTAAGATATGTGCTTTAGATCTGGGCCATGTTTTAAAGGTAACCGCTGAGCCTAGATGTGTGCTTTGTATTTTGGCCATGTTTTAAAGGTAACCGCTGAGCTAAAATATATAAGTATATCCTACCTTGTGGTATAGACTCGAGTTACAGAAGTCGACTATTGACTGTCCTAAGAACTTATGCCTGTTTCTAGACGTATTGGTCTTTCATGTTTGATGATTCTATTAATCTTAGAAGGTGAGATGCAAGCCGGCTAAGGTTGATAGAGTTTGGATTAACGGTTGTTAACTGATTCACATGATATTATGTTTGATTAGGGTTTGAGTGTATCATGGCCATGTTAACGGGTAACCTCTGAGCTAGCATACCAGCTTCCCTACCCCCCTCGTGTTATAGATTGTTAACGGTTTCACATGATAGCTTTCATATGCTAGGTTATATGTTAGTTATTTGTTTCATAACATGAAAAGCATATCGTATATGTTAAGGTTTGTATTTTCCATATACATCTCTTTTATGTTATTCATGTTTTATTAAACTCGACATTTCGTGGCTGGGAGAACTCGGAGTTACTCCCCACTGACTGTGGCTTCCGTATTTATATTTAATGCGGTTGGCAGGTTTGTGATGCATACTTGGGTACATTGACGAGCTAGCGAGCGAAGTATTTACCTTGGACCTATATTCGGTTCTTAGGATTGTATATTATTATACACTCTTTTATTTCTGTATTTATACGAGAGATATGTCTCCCGTTTCAGATACTTTTTATGTATAATATTATTTCCTTTTTGTTATGAACCTTTTTCTTTAAGACACCTTCGTTATGATGAATATATTTAATGATAGGTTCCGGTTTTAAAATTTACCGATTTTCACTAAAGTGAACCTATTAGAAACGTATTCACATCATTTATTTATTTAAACTTGTTTTTTTTTCTTTCCGCAAATTTGAGGGTGTCACAATTAGCTTGGGAATTGAAGATTTGAAGTGATAATCGAGGTAACTTAGACGGGTTACTCGATGTCACATTTTATGTATTTATGTGTTTAGGATAGATTTTCACGTGAAAGATGAGTTATTTATATAATACAAGTATGAATTGGTGACTACTACTTGAGTATTTGTTGGAATTCCTCTCATATGTTTATATTTGTGGAAATTGGTGTTAAGGATGTTGAACCTACCTTATTGTTGTTTAAACTTATTTTTAATATCATAAATGTTAGTCTCATAATGCCTTATGATTATATGGAATGATTTGTGAATCATATGTTGCATTTAATGAGTCTCATAATGCCTTATGATTATATGGAATGATTTGTGACTCATATGTTACATTTAATGAGGTTTAGTGATGATTAATGTGGGTAAAAATGAATGGGTACCATTAGGTCTGACTTCGAATGTGGTTTGTGTTGAATTTTGAGCAAAGGAAGCCCTATCCGAGTACCCGGCCGCCGCCCCCATGACTGGCTGGGAGGCCCCTGATTGTTATGTGTTTATTTTCGGTGATTTTGGTCAAGAGGAACTCTCAGCTGGGTACCTGGCGGCCACCACCCCAACCCGCTGGAAGCCCCTGTATCTTTTTTGTTGTTTTTTACATGGTCGAACTCCCAACCGGATACCCGGCCGCCGCCATTCCAACCGGCTGAGAGCCCCTGTGTCGATATGTTATTGTTGTCATTGATGGAGGGTGCCCAGTCGTGTACCGGTCCGGCGATCCCTCTTCACCGGCTGGGACCCACTGCTCCTTTTTTCCTTCTCTTCTTTTACATGTCTTCACATGTAATAATTCTTATGGTTTGTTTATCTTATAAACTTATGTAATGACAAGTAGTATTCGTGTTTAGACTACACAATATCTCACATACGTTTCCCACAAGTTTAGTGACGGTTTTAGCATGCTTCTCCATTTTATTCGAATATGCTTTGAATGATGAATCGAGTCTTATCTATTGGATGTTTTAAGCTCTCATTTCCCGGTTTCAACTCTATACTCATTAGACTTGATGTTGGAGCGATAAGGGTACAACCTTAATGCTTGTGCATTTGTTTTAGTGGGGATATGACGACGTTGTTAGGAGGCGAACGCAATGCGTTGGCCGACCCGACCGTCAAATGTTAAATCCTTGCAAGGTGGTGTCATTAATTGTAGTGTACTCGCTTGACCTTTTTTATTGTTCATCTCTGTTGGCCGTATTGTCGGAGTATGATAATTTGATATTGAGACAACCTTTCTCTTTGGCCGTACTACCGAGTTTAGGTAAGTTCATTCTCTTTCGGCCTGTACCGTTCGCCGTACTGCCGGATTTGGGGTACTCGGCATCTGTGTTTTACCGAGTCTTGGATGTGTGCTCGTCTAGCCACATGTCAAATCAGGTACACGTCTTGTCCCTAAGAGTCTGGAAAGGTTTAGACTAGGACCGTATTATTATTGTAGTCCTACCGAGAGGATTTGAAGCTAAAGTCTTCTGGTCTTCCATAGTGCATATGCTAGTGCGTGTTATTTACCGCGAGAGTGTGTATGCGTATGTTTGATCACATGTTGGATTGTATACTTTATTTATTGGTTTCCTATGATTGGTTTGTATGTTGAGTCCTACCCTTCTCAAGCACATTGTCATTAATGGTGAGATTCAAGCTAACCGTGATCCATGTGGTTGCCAATGTGAATTTTCCTTGACTCGATGTCGCATGTTAATAATATGAATGATGGTTTATACGCCTGTGTAATGTTATTATCAAATGTTTTATTTATACTTCACATGATATATATGTATGCATGATGATATATGATCTTATGCTTGCCTATGTGACAACCCTCGCGAATGCGGAAATAAAACATAACAAGCATGTGATTTATATAGCGGAAAATACGATGTTTTTAAAACTTTTTACATGCAAATAGAAAGGTACGAGGAATGTCAATAATTACAAACCAAAGTATAAAATACTACAAGAGACGTAGTCTCTCAAAATGCTATCCAACATCAAAGTTATTAGCAACTAGCTAAACAACGTCTAGAGGTGACTCATCCAGGCCAGCGCCCGCTAGCTCACACCCAAACCCAAAATACCACAATCAAAAAGCCATCCAATCAAGCAACTTGTTCATCCATGAAAAACATGAACGCCACAGTCAGTGGGGAGTAACTCCGGGTTCTCCCAGCCATATCACAATAAACATACTTAAACGGAAATACGAAATAGAAGCATGCATATATAGATATACATGTGAAATACGAGAAAGATAATTAGGCAATTCAATATATATATAAGGAATAAAGATATCGATACATGAAGTACAAACCGTAACCATAAAATTATAGAAAGACTCGGGGATGACACTCTTAGGCAACCATACACTCACTAGGCCTTGCATCTCACCGTTAGCGGCATAAGTTTGATAAGATTGAGACTCGACAAACAAACCATGCCAAGTCATCCAATGATCACAAATAATCAATCATATCATCATCCATTCAAACGTACAATACGTTGACAACATCTCTCACGGTAAATGACACGCACTAGCACCGTGTACATGGCAACTATGATTAAAATCGCATCCACGGGATGACATTTCCCTGAACGCATACACGATTCAATTCATTTCGTATATGTAGACTAATTTCTTCCCGGTAGGACAACGATATAAATATCCGGTCCTAGTCTAAACCTGGCCAGACTCTCGGAATAAACCATTTTCCGATTCGACAAGCGATGACATTTCGCATCTAAGACTCGGTCAATCATAGACGCCGAGTACCCCAAATTTTGTCAACCATCACAAAATGGCGGAAAAGAGCACAAGCATCATAACAAGCGGTACGCTACATGCAATGACACCACCTCGCAAGTATACAACATTTGACGGCCGGGTCGATCAACGCAAAGCGTTCGCCTCCCAACAACGTCATCATATGGCCACTAACACATGCAATCAAGCAGTAAGGATACACTCCCCGTTCCGACATTCCAGCCTTACGAACGTAGAGGTAGCCAAGGGAATGAGAGTACAAAGCCCATAGAAAATTAGTGCTCAAACCGTAACATGTGTAAAACTGACTCAAAGTGAGACATATAAAAAACCGTCACAAAAACATGCGATACAAGCGAATGGAATATCATATAATCAAAACATTAATATTTAAAGTCATTCCGTAAATTTATACGATAAACGAACCATCAGAAATATTATAAATAAAAACGTAAGTAAGAATCTCAAAACAATTGTCAGCGGGTACCAGCCGGTCAAGGGGACCGGCGTTGCCGGCTACCCGGTTGGACCAAGGTCATACGAGAAAATAAGTCAAAGTGAGGTGTGTCTCAGCCGGTCAGCCGGCTGAGACCAATTATATACCAAAACTTTTACGTAACACAATTAAATATCAGCCACTCCCTAGCCAGTCAGCTGACCGGCTGCCGGTCGGCCGGCTGGGGTCAAATCTACACAAAAATCACATTTTCACTAAGGCTCAACACTTAACAATCATCATCTAACATCACAAATCATCGATTCTCATTATCAATTATCAACTAACAACAACTATCATCAATAACACAATTCCTATGATTACTAACCCTATTCTAAATACGATTACTAACATATAAAACACGTTAAAACACGTAAAGATATCGAGTAACCCTTCACCGTTACCTTTTCGCGTCTTCACTCCTCGTCGAGGTCCTCTTCTATCAAGTAGTAGTCCTTGTCGAGGTCTTGGAGGTCACCACCTACAATTAGATTATAAAAGATGAATATAATTCACCTTTGAGAAAGACAGATAAATTGAAAAGCGAGAAAGACGGTAATTTTATTACCAAATAAGATAGAGGACGATGAGAGGGAAAGAATAAGACGAACTTTAGTGAATTTGGGCGAGAATTGAAGGAGTAGAGACGATAATAAACTTGAGCAAGTATGGAGGTTAGTGTTTTGGTGGTTACTTGGTGAGGAAGAAGAAGATGTTGAGTGTGAGGGAGTTTAGGGTTAAGGGGAGTATATGAGGGAGTAAGTGGAAAACATATGGGAAAAATCCCATTACGCCTTAAGACGTAACTTACTCGGAATCTCGCGTAAAGTTCGAAAATGAACTCGGAAATTCTAAACTAGACACGAGAAATTTAATTCTAAACTAAAACTAAATTTCGCTGAAAAGTATCCGTAAAATGTATTTACTATAAAAATAGGGTACATTTGCGGGTGTTACAATCACCCACCTTTTAAAAAGTTTCGCCCTTGAAACTTGAGCAAAAGAAGGATACCTTAATCGAATAAGCTTGGATATTTAACACGCATAGAAGCTTCCGTTTCCCACATCTCTTCTTCAACATTGGCACATCTCCACAAGATTTTCACTAAAGGAACCACTTTACTTCTCAACTTCTTATCCTTGCGATCTAGGTAGCGGATCGGCTTCTCTTCAAAGGATAAATTCGATTCAAGCTCGGGCATTTCCGTCTGAAAGACATGGCTTGGATCACTAACATACTTTCTCAATTGAGAAACATGGAATACATCATGAACCTTAGCCAAATTCGGGGGCAAGTCCAACTTGTAAGCAACGGCACCAATCCTTTTCACAATATCAAAGGGTCCAATGTATTTCGGGCTCAATTTACCCTTTACACCAAACCTTTTAACACCTTTCATCGGAGATACTTTCAAGAATACCTTATCTCCAATTTCAAATTCCAACGGTCTTCTTCGGATATCGGCATAAGATTTTTGTTGATCTTGAGCGGCTTTCATTCTATCATGAATGACCTTCACATGATCAATGGTTTCATCAAGAACATCGGGACCTAAGTCACGAACATCACTCAATTGATCCCAACAAAAAGGACTTCGACATTTCCTTCCATAAAGAGCTTCATAAGGAGCCATCTTGATCGAGGCATGATAACTATTGTTGTATGAAAACTCCACCAATGGTAGACTCTTTTCCCAACTAGATTGGACGTCGAGTGCACAAGCCCTAAGCAAGTCTTCTAAAGTCTGAATAGTCCTCTCGGTCTGACCATCGTTAGCGGCATGGAATGCGGTACTCAACAACAATTTACTACCCATGGCTTCTTGTAAAGCCTTCCAAAATCTCGAACAAAACCTCGGATCTCGGTCGGATATATTCTCCTTGGGAACACCATGTTATCTAACAATCTCATCAACATAGGCTTTCGCTAGTCAATCTAAACTCCAAGTTTCTTTGATCGGGATAAATCTAGCACACTTGGTCAAACGATCCACAACAACCCAAACGGCATCTTTACTTCCAACGGTCCTTGGCAAAGCCATAACAAAATCCATGGAAATAGATTCCCACTTCCATAGTGAAATATCCAAAGGTTGTAGCAATCCACCGGGCTTCTTGTGTTCGATTTTCACTTGTTGGAAAGTAAGACATCTTCCAACATAAGACACAACATCGCTTTCAAATTCGGCCACCAAAATTGTAGCTTCAAATCTTTATACATCTTATGACCTCCGGGGTGGATAGAATAAGGAGAAAGGTGAGCTTCATCAAGAACTCGCTTTCTCAAGTCGAGAGCATTAGGAACAAACAAATGGTCATGGAAACGAAGGACACCTTTGTCACCAATCTTGAAGTCTTTAGCTTTTCCTTCTAGAAGTTTAGCTTGAATAGACTTAAAGGTAGGATCATCAACTTGGTTTACGCTGATCTCAAAGAGAAAAACAGGTTCGGCAGTCATAGCACCAACATAATCAAATCCACGTTCCACGAATTCCAACTTCAACTTTCGAAACTCAATACAAAGATCATCGGGTACTACCCGCATAGCATTCAAGGAATGAGAAGATTTCCTACTAAGAGCATCGGCAACAACATTAGCCTTCCCTTCATGGTACAACAACTCAAAATCATAATTATTCACAAATTCCAACCATCTTCTTTGTCTCATATTCAACTCCTTTTGAGTAAATATGTACTTCAAACTTTTGTGATCGGTGAATATACGACAATGAACACCAATAAGATAGTGTCGCCACACTTTCAAAGCATGAACCACGGCGGCTAATTCCAAATCATGAGTAGGATAGTTCACTTCATGAACTCTCAACTGTCTCGAGGCATAAGCAACCACTTTCCTACTTTGCATAAGTACACAACCCAATCCCATCTTGGAAGCATCACAATAGACATCAAAGTCTACACCATCTTCAGGCAAAGTCAACACCGGAGCGGTAGTCAACCTTTTCTTTAACTCTTGAAAAGCGGCTTCACAAGCTTCATTCCATAGTAACTTGGTTTCCTTCTTCAATAATTGAGTCATCGGTCTAGCAAGCTTTGAGAAATCTTTGACAAATCTTCGGTAGTAACCAGCTAAACCAAGAAATTTTCGAACTTCTCTAACATCGGTCGGACTCTTCCAATCAACCACAGCTTCAATCTTCGAAGGATCCACCATTACACCTTCTTTAGAAATTACATGTCCAAGAAAGGACACCTTAGGTAACCAAAATTCACACTTGGAGAATTTGGCAAACCACTTTTGACGACGAAGAACACTCAAAATAATCCTTAGATGAATAGCATGCTCTTCTTCGGTCTTGGAGAAAATAAGGATGTCGTCGATGAACACCACTACACACTTGTCAAGGTACTCACTAAATGTGCGGTTCATTTGATCCATGAAAATAGCGGGAGCATTAGTCAATCCAAATGGCATCACCTTGAACTCGTAGAGACCATATCTTGTACTAAAAGCGGTCTTCGGTATATCAACATCGCGAACATGAATTTGGTGATAACCGGATCTCAAATCAATCTTGGAAAAAGTAGAAGCACCCTTTAGTTGATCAAACAAATCTTCAATTCTTAGCAAAGGATACCTATTCTTGATAGTAATTCGGTTCAACTCACGGTAATCAATACAAAGCCTCATGGAACCATCTTTCTTCTTCACAAAGAGAACGGGAGCACCCCAAGGCGAGGCACTTGGTCGAATAAAACCCTTCTCAATCATATCATCAAGTTGCTTCCTTAACCCTTTCAATTCGGTCGGAGCCATATGGTAAGGAGCTTTGGCTATTGGTCCAGATCCAGGTACAAGATCAATAGAAAACTCAACATCACGCTCGGGAGGAATCTCGGGCAAGTCTTCGGGGAATACGTCAACGAATTCACGAACTATAGGCACATCTTCAATATTTGGTAAGGAAGTAGTTGAAGAAGTCACAATACTTAAACTAAAGTTTGAAAACGAACTTAAGAAGTCACAATACTTAAACTATAGGCCCATTACGCCTTAAGACGTAACTTACTCGGAATCTCGCGTAAAGTTTGAAAACGAACTCGGAAATTCTAAACTAGACACGGGAAATTTAATTCTAAACTAAAACTAAATTTCGCTGAAAAGTATCCGTAAAATATTGTTACTATAAAAATAGGGTACATTTGCGGGTGTTACAGCCTATGTGCGTTTTGATGTGATTTGGCTAGGAGAACCCCGAGTTACTCCCCACTAACTATGGCATTCATGTTTCATGAATGAACAGGTTGTAGGTTGGTGTTGCATGGGGTTTTTACGAGTGAGCTAGCGAGCGTTGTACTTACATCGATTCACCCTTAGCGTTGTAGTTTATATTAGTTTATTATCTTAATTGTGTATTTATCAAGGGATCGGTCTCCCTTGTATTCATTTAAGTTACAATTTGTATAAACGATTTATTAAAGTATCCTTTGCTTTTATAACTTAAAGTGACATTCGCGGTTTTGCCTTTAAAGTTTTTAAAAACCCTGTATTTCCGTTGCAAATCTATGTGTTTACTTGATTGTAAAATCGCGGGGTGTCGCAATGGTGCAGTTCATGCGGAAGAGGCTGAGTCGTTGGCCTCTAGTGACATGGGGAGTGTCGAGATTGAGGAGGTAGAAACGCTTAGAATGCAAGGCGATAATGAAGAAAGCCATGTGAAAAATGAGAACGGTCAGAATGAGACGGTGACAAAAACAGAGAGAGTAGTAGAGCGTCTCGGTGGAGGAGCAAGAGAACGACACGCACCTCGATGGCAACATGTTAGGTTCGCAAATGAACTAGAATTTTTGACCCAAATCCTATTTCTCACCCGGTCCATTCAAAATTATCAATGGCAGGTACTTGCTACCCTTTAGTCCATTATGTCAATACAAATTGTTTTTCGATATCCCACTGGAATATTCTGGCGGCACATGATAAAGTAAATGAACCAAATTATTATAGGAAAGTAGCCAAGGATATGAAATGGCGAGAAACGATGAGGAATGAAATATATGCTACAGAAAGAAATAAGACATGGAAGGTTATTGATTTACCAATAGGGAAAAGACCCATTGGCTGCAAATGGGTCTGTAAAGTGAAGTATAAAGGAGATGGATCAATTGAGCGGTACAAAGCTAGGTTAGTTGCCAAAGGGTTTACCCAAATCAAAGGGGTGGACTACCATGAAACGTACGATCTCGTTGCAAAATTTACTAGTATTTAGTGTTTGCTAGTTGTAGTCGTGGCAATGAATTGGTTGATAGTCCAATTTGGTGTCAATAATGCGTTTTTACATGGGAACATGAGGCTCCCTCAAGGGTTCCAAGCGCAAGGAAGGAATAAGTTGTGTAAATTGCAAAAGTCTTTATACGGGTTGAAACAAGCGTCATGTAATTGGTTCGCCAAACTGACTGATTCACTAAAGAGGTGTGGGTTCATTCAATTGCTAGCTGATGATTCATTATTTACGTACAATAAAAATGGCAAGTGAGTTTTGGTGTATGTTGATGATATGATCTTAGTTTGCAATAATAACGAAGCATGTATCATATTTAAGACTTTTCTTTATCAAAGTTTTGGCATTAAAGATTTGGGTTGTCTAAAATATTTCTTGGGTATTGAAGTAGCCCATGGGACAAGAGGATCGTTTTTGAAGCAACAGAAGTATGCGATAGGTATACTGGAAGAAGCCGGATTAATGAGTGCTAAACTAGTATTCACGCCTATACAGTAACATCACAAACTTTCCATGGCCGAGGAGTACATTTTAAGAGATGCCATGAAATATAGACGACTTGTCGGGAAACTCGTTTACCATGTGCTCCAACTTAAGGGGGAGTGAAAGAATATCGTAATATTCTTGTATAATATTATGGTAGTTATTTTAATTGTTGTGTATTATTTTCTTTCCTATTTAGTATGATAGTTTTCTTATTATTTTAAGTGTAGGATTCTTGTATATCATATATATATGATAATATTGTAGATGGTTGACGTATTAAGGTGAATAAAGAAAATCGTTCCTAAATCTACTCTTCTCCAATACCGACTTTCACATATGGTTATGCCCCTTTCATATACGCAGACCGGATAACGTCGTCTCTTTCCAATAATCATATCCCGAATATTACAATTAACAAATTATATATTATACACATTTTACCAGCATAACAACCATTTTATCATATTAGACGTAAATATAATATGTGAGCGGTATAAACATATATAATAATACTTCCAGATAACATAACCCATTTTTATGATAAGGTCTTATTTATATGATATATTAAGTTAAATAATTACTTTTAGCGATAAAGGGTGTAATACCCGTAAAATCCGTCAATAAAAAAAAATTAAAACTAATTATAATAAAGGATTTTAAAAGACTAAAATCAATAGAGATAAAATGGAAAATCTAGTAGCGATATAGTTATCGCTTCGTTGGGAATCGGTTACGACCTTTAAGCATGTAACTATATAATAAAATATTAATGTGGAACATTATAAATATATATTTATAAAATGAAATCCGTACATAATAAAATAAGGTAGAATAAATAGAATATTGGTGTCGGTAATTTGTAAAACCGTGTAACATTTTAGGCGCGTACTATAATCGTCGCTCAAGTAGAATTCCCGAATTTAAAATCCGTCATCTAGTGAATCATAATCTGAAATATAGGCATCTATAACTCTCCTCAAGCATGCCCAACATTACATTAAATCCTTGTCTATAATAGGAGACAAGACTTAAGAGCATGCTTGAAAAATTAAAAGCATTGTCTCCTTTTTATTCTCCTCCATCAACTTCACACCACTTATTCTCCTAACCCTCATCTTAACACTCCACAACCAGATCTGAAACTTCACTCTTACACACACAAATTAGAGAGAGAGAGAGAGGTTAGAGGGAGAAAGAAAAAAAACAAGAAAAGAAGAGGAAGTTTAGACTTAGCCCTTCAAGGACGTAAAGTTAGTAGACTCATAAAGGAATCTACACAAATTGATCACGCCTTAAAATATGATGTTTTCAATTTATTATGAATTTTACAAGTTCGTTCAATAATCTGGAATAAACGAGATTAATAAGTATAATAGTTTTACTAGTGAAAACTTGTCATCTTTATAAAAGGCTTTTGAAATTATAATTATTACCATTTTTATCATCCCATCTTTTAATATGATAAACTATTAGGAAAGTAGAGCACTTTAGAATTTCGAATCTTGGCATTTCGATTTGTTAAAAACATTTCCCACCTAATAACATATTAAGACTCGTTTTTGGACATATTTTGTTAAACTGTAAATTAGTACAACTTAAAAACCTTTTTAGGCCTTGACTCTAGAGTATTAAAGTTAGAGGACATCTCAAGGAATCCAACCTCACCGACCACTTATCGAAATGATTAGTAACGAAAGAGATACAAAAGTTTAAAGTTTCTGTTTCCGAGTGAGAAATCGTGAAGGGTAGTTAGGTTAATATAACTTGGTTAATCTTATTGCATGCATGCTTATGACTAAACCAAACAATAAAATAATTAATAAATCATTCATATACATTCTGGTCTTATGCTGAAATCATATTATAGACTATAGAGCGGGATGAGTTAGTTCACGGAACTTTATACAATAGAAACCGTATAATTCAAGTAATGTAAAACAAGAAAGTTAAGAACCGACTTGGATACATTAGTAATCGATATTTTATACATATTGTAGACTCGCAATATGTAGAAGAGGCGTTGTAACCGCTTCCTAAGCAACCTTGTGAGGTAAGGGAAAACACTAATCCGTACACTATTCTTGAACTATTGAGTATTGTTCCGAATGTTGTAATACTTAATATGCTTGTAACTATTGTTGTTATTAGTTGGAGTTTTTGTGATAAAATAAATATTGAAAATGATTGATGTTGTCGAATCTCTTGAAAATGGAATCGTGCTTGAAATGAAATGAAGGACTTATGATTTTAAGAGTTTTGAAAACCATAACCGTTTGATCATGTGTACAAGTTATGGAAATGTTTAATTTCAAGGAAATGGATTTAATTGTTTAGAAAGGTTTTGATATTGTTCTGAAACAGTTTTGGTAGAGGGGTAGGTTGTCCCAAATAAGGGACCTCCTATACAGAGCTTTTGGTGGGGGTTAGTTGATCGAGACCCCGTCCTCTTATCTTCCTCCTTGGGGTTGGCCCTTGCAGGGGTGTGCACACTCGAGATGTTTGGACAGTTTAGTACATGGTTTGGGGAACCTCGTCTTATCCGGACTAGGGCGAGGGGACCCTCTCCATACGGCCTCTATCCAAGTATACCGATGATGGAAACTTATCGAAAGAAATGTTTTCTTTCAAATGAAAATGTATTGGAAGAAATGTGGTTTGAAAATGTTGGAAACATATGGAAAGAAATGTTTTCTTTCAAATGGAAAAGGTATTGGAAAGAATGTGATTCGAAAAGTTTGGAAACACTCAGATGTCTTCTTGATTATATGAAATACCACATGTTGTTATTGAAAATTCTTATATCTCATACATTGTTTTGAAAATGTAATTCAAGTTAGTATTCTACAACTTACCAATTCTTCTTTTCAGATTGTTTACCTTACTGAACATTATTGTTGACCCTTCTTTTGTTTTGTCCTTGATTGGACCTGCGATGACCACAAACGGTGTGAGCAGATCGTATGACAGGTATTACTTGTGGAAAGTAGAGTCGAGAACTCTTGGGGAGAGTGCGCTATCATGAAATATTTGAAGTCTGAACTTTAAAAACATTTGATAGTTTTTGAGACTTATAACTTTGATTTGCTTCCGCTAAATTAGGAATGTTGTAATCGGATTTTATCACCTTGGTTTTTATTCATATGGACTTTTATCCTTTTTTCTTTAAATCATGGTTCTATTACCACATTTGATTACATTGTGGCACACCCATTATCCTATTTTATATGAAATTGGAATTTTTTTAAACTAAGAGGATATTGTGGGTGTTACAAAGGGACCCAGAATCATACCTTATTTATCGACGTAGACTTAAGATAAGTACATTAGGGATATTGTTATTATTATTAGACTTTTATTCCTTCTTTTTTATGTTTATTATATATATATATATATATATATATATAGACAGAGAGAGAGAGAGAGAGAGAGAGAGAGAGAGAGAGAGAGAGAGAGAGAGAGAGAGAGAGAGAGAGAGAGAGAGAGAGAAAGGATCAAGTGAGTCCACCCCAAAACTTTGAGTCCATGAGTCCTCTTAGAGGCCATTGGATCTTAAAGATGGATGGTTGAGATTAAACACAAAAAATGTAATTAGTAAGGTGTTTAACCCACACTCTCACTACAACACTAATTAAACCCTTAATACAACAATCCCTCTATATCACTTTCCACCCACTTCATTCATTCATTCAAAACATTTCTTCCTTCTCTCTAAAATGACTCTTCCTTCTCTCTAAAACTCCCTCCTCTCCTCTCTTTAAATCCACTCCCTCCACCTCAATCACTTTCTCTCTTCCTATCCTCCGTCGGCCACCGCCTCCACCGCCGTCCTCCCAACTCCGGCACCGCCGGCCACCACCCAAAAAAAAATAAAAAAACTTAAAAAAGACCCCCAAAACCAGATCTACCGCCCCTACCCCCACCCTCTACCCCGACGACTCACCACCACCCAACCACATGCTCGACACCTCCTCTTCTCGCACCTCCTCCTCTGCCGCCTGTGCTACGTCGCACCTCTTCACCGTCGGCTCCTCCTCTTCCTCGCACCTCTTCACCGCCTCCTCTCCTCCTCTTCTCCATTTTTTTAGATCTTGGTCTTTTTTCCAGATCTGAAAAAAGTGGGAGTGTGGTGGTGAAGGTGGTGGTGTGTGGTGTTGGTGAAGGTGGGGTGGAGGAGGAGGCGGCAGCGGAGGAGGCAGCAGCGGAGGAGACGGTCGTGTGTGGTGTTGGTGAAGGTGGTGGTGTTGCTCCCTCCTCTCCTCTCACGTGACCCCTCAATGCCGTCACCTACCTCCCTCTTCTTATTTTTATTTTTTTCGTTTTTTACAGATCTGGGTTACTTCAAATCTGAATTTTTTTCATCAAATTTTTCTTTTTTTCATGTACATATTTTCATTGTTGTGTTTTATCAAATCTATATTTATTTTTTTGGTTGTTTTATCAAATCTATATATTTTCATTGTTGTGTTTTATCAAATCTATATCAAATCGAAATTTTTTTCAAATCTATATTTAATTTTTTTGTTGTTTTTTAATTTTTGTTATTTCTTATAGTTTTTTATGTTTAGATCTGATTTTTTTGAGTTACACAATTAAAGACTGAAGTTGAAGTTATACTTTTAAGGCTTGAAGTTACACTTTTAAGGCTTGAAGTTACACTTATAAGGCTTGAAGTGACACTATTAAGCCTTAAAGTTACACTTTTAAATGATTAAGTTACATTATTAAAAACTGAAGTTTTTATGTTTTTATTTTTTAGATCTCATTATTATTTTTCAAGTTTTTTATGTTTATTACTTTTTCAGATCTAAAAAACCACCAGTTTTTTTTTTGTGGTTAGTGGTGTTGTTTCAATGAAATTTCACATATAATGACTGAAGTTACACTTTTAGTAACTGAAGTTACTCATATAATGATTAAAGTTACACAGTTTTTTTGCTTAAGTTACACATTTTTTTTTTATATGTTTTATGTTTTTTTTTCCAAATTTGTTATGTTTATATTTATTTATTTTACATTTTGTATGATTTTAGTATGATAGATGGTATGATTTTAGTATGATTTGATTTCAAATTTATTTTTTATATGTTTTAAGTTACACAGTATGATTTTGCTTAACTTACACTATTATGTTTTGATTTTAGTATGATTGATGGTATATTTGGACTGAAGTTACACTATTTTGTACTGAAGTTACACTATTTTGTACTGAAATTACACTATTTTGTACTAAAGTTACACTATTTTGGACTGAAGTTACACTATTTTGGACTGAAGTTATACTAGTAATGACTAAAGATAACATGTCTTAAAATTTCATTATTAAAAATTGAAGTTACACTTTTAAGGACTGAAGTTACACTTTTAGGGACTGAAGTTACACTATTAAAATACTGAAGTTATACTATTAAGAGACTGAAGTTATGCTTGAAGTTAAATCAACTGAAATTAAAATTTTCAAATGACTAAAGTTACCTAAACATGTCTTAAAGTTACATACTTATATCTTAAAATTAAAGTTACACAAATACGGTTTGAAGTTACATTTGTAAAGACTGGAGTTACACTCATAAAAAGGTTCAAATCACATAAATTGTCTTAAGTTACAAAAATTCAAATTTGTACCGTCAAAATCACGTTTTAGCTTGAAGTTACACAAATAATGGTTGAAGTTATAATCAGAAAAGGCTAAAATCACATAAAATTATCTTAAAGTTACATAAATTCAAATTCATATAGTCGAGATCACATTTTAGCTTGAAGTTACACAAATAATGGTTGAAGTTACACTCATAAAAAGTCTAAAATCACATAAACTTGTCTTGAATTTTCATAAATTCAAATTTATGTAGTCGAAATCACATTTTAGTTTGAAGTTACATAAATAATGGTTGAAGTGACACTCGTAATGACTGAAGTTACACTCATAAATAGTCTAAAATCACATAAACTTGTCTTGAAGTTTCATAAATTCAAATTTATATAGTCGAAATCACATTTTAGTTTGAAGTTACACAAATATGGGCTGAAGTTACACTCACAAATCTCAGAAATTCAAAAGTGCTCAAAAGTGATTAACTAAAGGCTAGAGAGAGAAAGTTAATTAATTAGTGCATAGTTAATTGATTAGTGTTAAGTGTGTTTTTGTCTCTACAATCTCATCCATCCATCTCCCTCATCCAATGGCTAAGATGAGGACTCATGGACTCACAAAAATGGGTGGACTCATATATATATATATATATATATATATATATATATATATATATATATATATATAGTGTTGGGTTCTTGTGAGTCTAATGTCTTATGGTGAGTTGGTGCTCACAAATTTGGACCCTTCGATAAGAAAATTGAAAGGCTAAGATTTAATCTCATAAAGCAATTGATTTAAAAAAAAAAAGAAAAAAAAAGGAAAGAAAATCTACAGCAAACCACGTAAACCAAATCTCATCCATTAAAACAAAATAAACATATCTCCCTCTAACCTCTCTCTACTGAAATCCCAAAATTTTCAGAAAACAATACCCCTAATTCTCCCTCATCTAACCTAATTTATTTCCAATCTTCGTTTTCCTTTCTTCATTTATAGCACATAAACTGTTGTTTTACAATTCAACCGCACTACGAGTTTCGCTCTATGCCAATAATTCATCTTCGCTAATGGATTTCGTTGATTGATTTTCGCCGCCTCTTAAGATTTGCTCGTGGATTTCATGTTCGCTCGTCGACAAAATGCTTTAGCAATTGGTAGATAGCTCAGTTGTGAGCATGCTTTGGCTTGACATCGATATCGCGGTTGTACTCGGTAGTAGTAGCCTGCTACTAGTGGTGTGTCGGTGCTGCTCCAGTTGTGATAGATGTTTAATAGCCGATTAGAAGAAAGACGAAAAGTGCGAAACGATCCGTTTGTGCTCACTAAACTGCTAAAGGCTTAATGTTGACTCAAAGGAAGATGAAGAGTAAATTTTTGTTGTTTAGATGTTGTTAATGAATTCATTTTTTGTTTTTAAGATGTTGATAATGAATTCATTCTTGACTTTGTTCATTCCGTCATTTGATTTTGTTTAGCTAGTGACTGTAGTTATATGATTTGATTGTCTTAGGCCTATTATATTACGTAATGTAAGTGTTATTCTTATGTTATTTTCTTTCATTTACAGTTATTGAGTAAACATCATCCTCAACCTTACTTGGAATTATCCAAGTCAATTATTATGTTGTTGACTTCATGATTATTTGTTAACATTCTAGTGAGTTGCTGTTCGATTTGACAAACATAGCTTTAGAATGGAATAACACAATATAGTTGCTCAACAAATTGTCTTAGTTTACGGTATTTCGTGACCTTCAATTTTTCACCAACTTGTTTTTTTAAAAACTTTACAGCTAAACTTTACATCTTAATACAAAAAAATAACACAAGAGTAAAAATGGAATAACACGTGATAAAAAAAGTAAAAATAACATTAGAGTAATACTAGAATAACACGTTGTAACAAATAATTTTTTTTTAAAAGCATAAGAATAAAACTGCAATAACACGTGGTAACAAAAAAAATAAAAAAAATATAATAAAAGTAACATTAGAATAAAACTGGAATAACAAGTGGTAAATAAAATAACACATGAATAACACAACAATAACATCAGAGTAACACAAGAGTAACACGTGAATAACACAACAATAACATCAGAGTAACACGTGAATAACACAACAATAACATCAGAGTAACACAAGAGTAACACGTGAATAACACAACAATAAAATCAGAGTAACACGTGAATAACACAACAATAACATCAGAGTAACACGTGAATAACACAACAATAACATCAGAGTAACACGTGAATAACACATGAATAACACAACAATAACATCAGAGTAACACAAGAGTAACACGTGAATAACACAACAATAACATCAGAGTAACACGTGAATAGCACAACAATAACATCAGAGTAACACGTGAATAACACAACAATAACATCAGAGTAACACGTGAATAACACATGAATAACACAACAATAACATCAGAGTAACACAAGAGTAACACGTGAATAACACAACAATAACATCAGAGTTATATGAATTATCAGTCTTTACATGTAACCTCTATGAGTGGGAAAAAAAAACTGTAGCAGGGTATAAAATCACGACTTGAAATCTGATAATAACCTCTATGTTGTAACCCTTGAAATTGAAAGTAATCATATGCAAACAAAATATTGTAAGACACATTACTGTTATCCCGAAACCACCTCGGTTACATGTAAAGACTGATAATTCATATAAATATACTGTATCAGTGTCATTGAGCTAAGAAAATTTTCTCATGGCATCTCTAAGAGGATCTTGTAACCCTGCATAAAAAAGAGAGAAAAATACTCCTTTTAAGTGATGACAGTAGTTTGTCATTTGTAATTACAGTAGGTGGAGTTATTGTTACTGTGACAGGGAGAACGGTGTGCATAGAATTTTGATAGAAAATGGTGAATCTGGAATACCTCCTCAGGAAATCTTTCCTCCAAAAGTTTTGGGTGTCCTCCTTTTCAGGTGATACTGTGACCTGTCATACAGAAACCCTGAAACCATATCATCGCTGTATGCAGATGATGTTGAGACGTAACAATTCATCTTTGAAGATGTTGTTGGAAGATGTTTATCGGAAATAACTTCAGTTGTGCAATCAAGACTATTGTTTTGTAAAAATTGTTCCATAAAGCTAGTTTAATTGCGCTTTTGGATAGGTAACGTTAGAAAAGACGACGCTCTATGTAATATGCTATGATATATAAGGACTACTCTTTTGTAATAATTGTTCCGTGAAGCAATTTGATTAAGAACCACTTACGATGTTTATTTGCTTGTACATGTTTATGATAGTTACGAATAAATAACTTAATAGTTTCCACTTAAAAAAAGTACTAATATAACTACATATAGTTCTCACTAAAAATATGAGTACGAATACGATTATGAAGATGATATAGTTTTTGTTGGAGATGCATTCCCAAATTGTGGTCTTTGAGATTGAAAGGACGTTATTTTTGACTCAATTTGCTTGAACTCGGGGACTCTACTCTTGTGAGCATGATGTCTCCAAAGCGGGTGCATAGTTGGTAATGGAGACGCATTTCCAAGACGCGTATATGACTACATATCATCAAGCCACTCATAAGCTACCACCATATAGCACCATCGGGTGCAATCACCAACCATGGCTTCATTCACTTTTCCTCAAATCAATCTGACCACCGTCCTACTTCTCTGTCACGCATACATCACGGCGGCCTCCTCTGATTTTCTTTGCTCAGTAAACAAACAACAACAGTGATGGCGTGATTCTGAACCCGACATCGACAAAAATCATCTGACTCTTCACCGCCATGCTCCCACTTCGTGCACCATCTTACAAGCCACCACCCGCCAATCGATCACCAGGTGGTCTGAATTCGTCCTAATTCAATTCAATTAATCCGTACCTGCACTTTCAATTTCTAAGTAAACCGCACTACCGCCTTTCATGGTGACCAAGAAAACGACAACCGCTGGCAACAAGACGTACTAGCAAT
>JAIUZE010014374.1:0-46431 GCA_022085475.1 Heliosperma pusillum | reverse complement strand
TATTCATGGTCATTGCATGACTTGGCATGGTTGTTTGGCGAGTCTCAATCTTATCAAACTTATACCGCTAACGGTGAGATGCAAGCCCTAGTGAGCGTATTCGGTTGCCTAAGAGTGTCTTCCCCGAGTCTTTGAATAACATGATGGATTCAGATTTGTATTCCATATGCTCTTATCCTTATCTATCGAATTGCCTATCTATTCTTATCGTATCTCAGATGTATATCTATATATGCATGATTTTACTTTTGTAGTTCCTTCTAGGTACGTTTAATGTGATATGGCTGGGAGAACCCGGAGTTACTCCCCACTGATTTTGGCGTTCATGTTTTTCATGAATGAACAGGTTGCTTGCATGGATGGCTTTTTGCTTATGCTATTTTGGGTTCGGGTGTGAGCTAGCGGGCGTTGTCCCTGGAAGATTCACCTCTAGTCGTTAATTAGCTAGTTTGCTAATCACTTTGACATTGTTAAACTTTTGAGAGACTATGTCTCTTATCTTATAGTATTTTGTATTCGGTTTGTAATTTGACACTCCTCGTATACTTATCTTGCATGTATAAAGTTTTTTTAAAATACCGTATTTGCGCTTATTAAATCACGTGCTTGTATGTTTTATTTCCGCATTCGTGAGGGTTGTCACATAATTCATCCTAAGTCATGAGATATTCAAGCTGCAAGTCAGACCAGAATCCAGAATGTTGTGCAAATTGTCTGTTTTGCATTTGTGTGCATCAAGGGCCTTCCTATCCATTTTAATTGGCTTAAATGGCACGTCCACAAATGGCTATTGATCCTAAAACATTCCTAAGTCAAGGAAAGGAGGAATGACAAGCTTGGTTTCAAAATAAGAAGACTTTGGCCTGATGAATGCAACAAACAATTTCTGAACATTGAAAGTGACCTCTAGTGGTCCTGTTTTGGATTGTTGCTCTTTCTTTCAATGTTACAGCTGCACCTATTCTTGGCCACGACAAAGACATGCCAGCTACCATGGCTAGGTCACAAGAAGACCTTGGCTAGCCATGACAAGGACTTGTTAAGCCCAAGACAATGACATGGCAGTCCTTGTCTAGGCCAAAATGGCTGTCTCGGTTTGTGACAGTCCATTGGACTGTTGTATGCTAGTTTTTGTTGTCCTCTCTTTTGTATTTCTTTTATTACATTGTCCTTTTGTACTCTAATTTGTAGCCTTAGGATCTTGTTTTTGTTTAAGGGTCAAGATGTAATATGAGCATCTATATAAGGAGCTCAAACCCCTTTGTAATATTATGATTATGAAATGAATTTTTAGAGGTTTTAAAACCCTTGTGTTTTTTGCTTTGTGCTTGGGCATTTATCATATTTGCTTAGTGCGAGAGAACCTCCATTTGCTACGTGCTTTGGAGCGGAGTTGAGTCCATGCTTTGTGTTCTTGGGCGAAACTACTCCTAGGCTTAGACCTACTATGTAATCTAGTCTAAGTCATATCCATCTACCTCCCATTGTATTAAACCCACAAAATAAGCCCTCCAAAACAGCCCCTCAAATGAGATGAACAACTACTCGAGTCGAGTTTAAATTGTTGTTGATTAGTTGAGTCTTGGATGCACTTGGTTGTGCAAAGCGGTTTCCGGGACCGTCCTATCCCTAGCCCAGTTTTAGGTGTCATTTAGATTAATTATAGAGTCACTTGAGCCATGCTCGAGTGGTGGCTGTTCGGGAGTCTTTCTTGGCACGAAATCAGCCCTTTTGGGGGAAATTTCAGTGCAAATGGTATCAGAGCCCAGGCTCTTGCGTTTTCTTAAACCAAGACGGTCTTGGGCATTGGTGGTTCGTTGGTGGTCTAGGGTGTGACACCACAAGCCTGTGCGTTGCTTGGTTTGTGGGTGTTGGCTTTGATTCGAGCACTTGTGTGTGCTTGGATCGAGTTGGCTAACAAGGGGGTTCGGTCTTAGCTAATTGCTGGAATCGAATGGGCTCTTGTTGTTGTCCTCTTTAACATCTACACTACTTGTTCCATGGGTGTTCTCGTTTTTGAAATCGTCTTTTGTGGTGCCATGTTTTTAAACCCCGAAAGTTTGAGGACAAACTTTTTTGAACAAAAGGAGTTTGCAGCGAAATAAATACGAATTGGTTTGAAAATCCCAGTAGAATTGGGCCAAGTTTAAATGATCATATCTTGCACTTTACTTGGTCAAGTTTTGTGTTCTTTATATTTTTGAAATCTTGAATGAGTCTTCTTTCACATGGCTTTTGAATCAACAACATTCATTGAGTACATTGTTCAAAATCGAGCATCAAAGACTGTCATGCATGGATGCTCCTCAGCTTTTCAGAAATGACCTGTTGACACTCAAGGCTGAATAACTCAACATTGGCCGGATAATTTTGGTTGATTTCTTTTGTTTATGAAAGCTAACTTCATTAGCTTTCATTTTAATCATCATGAGCATTTGTATTCCATCTGATCTGGGAGATATGAATTTTCAAAGTTCATGCTGCTGCACAAGAAGTCTGATGAGGATTCACTCTTGACCTGTACTTACTCAAAGGCTTATAACTGAAGTTTCAGGAACTATTTTTGGATGATTACAAATGGATAAGGGAGCTAACTCATATATATTCAATTTGGCTACTCATGGGTCTCCTAATTTTATCTGTGCAGAAAATGAGAGCATCTGCAAGATGCCCCTGTATTCTGGAATGCTGCTGAACAAAATGCAAGTGACCTGCTTGTACTCAAACCTCTGTATCTCGAATTCAAGACATCATTTGGGGTTGATTCTTTTTTGAAATGAAAGCTAACATCTCTAGCTTTAATATGAGCTATCATGGTCATTCTAATTCATCCTAAGTCATGAGATATTCAAGCTGCAAGTCAGGACAGAATCAAGAATGTTGTGCAAATTGTCTCTTTTGCATTTGTGTGCATCAAGGGCCTTCCTATCCATTTTAATTGGCTTAAATGGCACGTCAACAAATGGCTAATGATCCTAAAACATTCCTAAGTCATGGAAATGAGGAATTACAAGCTTGGTTTCAAAATAAGAAGTCTTTGGCCTGATGAATGCAACAAACAATTTCTGAACATTGAAAGTGACTTCTAGTGGTCCTGTTTTGGATTGTTGCTCTTTCTTTCAATGTTACAGCTGCACCTATTCTTGGCCACGACAAAGACATGCCAGCTACCTTGGCTAGGTCACAAGAAGACCTTGGCTAGCCATGACAAGGACTTGTTAAGCCCAAGACAAGGACATGGCAGTCCTTGTCTAGGCCAAAATGGCTGTCTCGGTTCCTGACAGTCCATTGGACTGTTGTATGCTAGTTTTTTTGTCCTCTATTTTGTATTTCTTTTATTACATTGTCCTTTTGTACTCTAATTTGTAGCCTTAGGATCTTGTTTTTGTTTAAGGGTCAAGATATAATATGAGCATCTATATAAGGAGCTCAAACCCCTTTGTAATATTATGATTATGAAATGAATTTTTAGAGGTTTTGAAACCCTTGTGTCCTTTGCTTTGTGCTTGGGCATTTATCATCTTTGCTTAGTGCGAGAGAACCTCGATTTGCTACGTGCTTTGGAGCGGAGTTGAGTCCATGCTTCGTGTTTGCAACAAAACTTGTTGCATTGTCACTCGTTTTTGTGCTAATACAACCGTCCATGGGGATGTCCAAGTAGACATCTCAAATGAATGCAATTTAGGGGATCAACATTAGCATCTTGAGCTTTCAATTGTACGGGCCTGACTTTCAAGCTTCATATTTCAAGTTCTACTTGTGCAAATCCTTTGATTCTTGAGTCATTGGAAAGCTTATGGTCTTGGATATACAATGCATTTGGAATCAGACCAATAGCAGGTACGTAGTTTGAGTTATGGCTGCTACAAGATATCCCCTACAGAAGAGTGCAATGTAGAGATCAGTCTGACCCCCTCTTAGCAAATGGATCATAACTGAAGATTGGAGCATGCTATTTGTGTGATTCCAAATGGAGGGGAAAGATAACTCATTTAGATTTCAAATGGAACCTTAGGTTACTCCTACATCATCCTAAAGAGAAAGTTATGGCCTGAGCAAAACGGGTATAGTTAGTGGCAAGTCTGCTGGGTATGTGATTAAGACCAATCTGCACTCAAAGTTGCATAACTCAAAATCTACTTAATGTTTAGGGGTGATTCTTTTTGGAGGAGAACGCTAACATCCATAGCTTTCACATGAGCTATCATGGGTCTTCAAATTCATCCTGAGCAGAGAGTTATGAGTGTTACAAAATGTAATCAGAAGGGTCCATGTCCTATCTCACCCGGTTCAGGTCCAACATCAAAGAGCTTCGTCCAAGGCAACCCCTATTAGGAATTCAGTTATTCCAAGGCCTAAAACCCTTAGTTTAAAGTCTTAGGAAGATAAAAGTCCAGGAGAGTTTTTGCTAATTCACAATAAAAGAGCAGGTTTGGCTAAGTGCAAACAAATGGGTCCAGATGGGGACATTTCAGCATTGTCTTGTACCAAGGCTGTTTTGGGTGCTATATTTGGCTAGGCAAGACAAGGGCACGACTTGAAAGACATCCTAACCCTTTGTACTTGAAGATGGTAGCTGCCAAGCCCAAGCTCCAAGGTCTTCCACATCTTAATTGACCTTGCACAACAAGACAAAGAGGAGCAGCCTGTTTTCTGTTTTATGCTTTATGCTTTATTACTTTATGCTTTTGTATCCTAGTTAGTATTCTGATTTGTGTAAGGCCAAGGCTACGACTTATTGTACATTAGATGATGCATTTGAGACCCTTAGATGTGTCTCTCTTGGCCTATATAAGCCTTGCTTTGTAACCTAATGAAAGCAGATTTGATGAATGAATGAAAATTGAAACCTTTGTTTCCAATTTCTAAACTCATGGCTTTGTGCTTGAGTCCCTTCTTTGCTTAGTGCTAGAAGAGTGTTGTTTGAGTCTTTGCTGAGTTGCTGGAGTCATTCATCACAGCCTCTATCCATTGGCTTTGTGCTTTGGAAGAGTACTATCTTGTTCTTACTTCATTTTCTTACAAATTCAGAAACTTTCAACACAACAACAAGTCCAATTCAAGTCCTTTGTGTCTTCATTTGTGTGTGTGTCTTACAAGCATTAAAACCCACATAAATCTCAACTTTCCTGAGTATTTTCGTTGCAAATTGGTTATCAGAGCTTTGGTTTGAGAGTCATCTTACACCTACCTACATTATAAACACAAAACAACCTTTTTTCAAGAGAGGAGTGCAATCTGATTTGTGTGAGTAAATCAGTAGCAATGTTTGTTATGCCTTATGTTCCATGTCAAACAATGAAGCCTTGTGACCTTGGTTCCATCTCCAAGTCCTTAGAAGAAGCTAGGGGGAAGTTGCAAGCTCTTACAAAAGGGTATGAAGGTGATGTGCTTCCAAAGAAGACAACCAGCAACTATGGTGTTCCAAGGGAGCCTAAAACACCTGATTTGTACCAAGGGAAGTACCACCTGCCACATGAGTGTTCTAAGCCCTCTCCTACCCTTGGGAGCAAAGGTAAAACACCATTACTTCCTACCTTTAATGGTGAAAACAGTAGAGCATTTGTGTCTTGGTTGTATGATGTTGAATGCTACTTTGAGCACAAGTGTTATTCTGAAAAAAGGAAGCTTGAACTTGTTGTGTCTTGTTTAGAGGATAGTGCTTTGTTATGGTACAAGGTCCTTATAATTTCAAGGAGGAATGAAAGGAAGGGTATGATTAGGTCATGGCATAAACTTGAAAGGAACATGAGACTAAGGTTTCTACCTTGTTCTACCATGGATAGTTTGTGGACTGAATTTAAGACTCTTAAGCAAAATTCCTTGAGTGTTCATGAGTATGCTAAGTTGTTTGAAGAGTTAAGCTTTGTTTGTGATATGAATGATGAGGTTGTGCAAAAGGGAGTCAAATTTTACCATGGCTTGAAATCTGAAATTGCAAAGAGAATTGATTTAGAAGTGTTGTATCCATATGATGATTTGCTTGAGTTAGCCTTATATGTTGAGAAGATCTTAGTAAGGCCTAGAAATCATGAGGTCTTAACTAAAGGGGATAGTTTAGAAGCCATCAAAACAGTTGGGAAAGATAAGAGTTTAGGCCAAATGGTTGTTGTGTCATGCTTGGATGTTGCTTGTCCTAAGGCTAAGCTTAAACCAAAGGTCATGAGTACATGTGCTGAAGTGAAACGGTCATGTAGTGCTATCATTAAGAACCCATGTTTTGAAAATAAAACCTCCTTGAACTCAACCTATGAGCCTACTAATGAAGAAGAGAATAGCCTTGTTCTTTCTTGTGTAGCCATCAATGAGCAAGCTACTGATTTGGGTCCTATAGAGGTGATTGTCGACCAAGGACTACTTGAGCTTCAAACCATGAAGTTTGGACAGTCCATGGTCATGTTCAATGGTGGTAGTTGTTGGGAGTCGATCAAGGGTGAAGCAAAAGGAGTGTATTGGGTTGTTCCATGCTCAAGAGTGCCAAATCTGATCTCCTACACAAGCCATGATTCTTGCTTCTTAACATTCATCTTGGGAGGTATATATTGTGCTCTTGCATCTCCACACTTTCATTCTTACATGTTGATGAGGTTGCAAGTTATTCTTGCTCATTTGGGTGCTACCTCATACATGTTAAGGAATGAAATTGATCAATCTAAACCCTACTGTCCAGCTACGATCTTCTTGTGTTTTAAGATGAGTAATGTTCAAATTGTTTGGGAGAACTTGTTGGGATTATGTGGAACACCAAGGGGAGGTTCACTACTTGATGTTGCTCAAGTTTTAGTTCATTTGGTGTTGTGTATGATGAGTCCAATGCACAAAAACAATAGCTGCCCACTTGAAGTTTTCTCGTGTTCTACTTGTTGTATAAGCACTTCTTTGGATGCGTGCTATGTGAATGATGCTTGTTTTGATGTGAGTGACCCTTTGTATAACTTGATATCTACTCAAGAGGAGCTGAATGTGAGAGGAGGTACCCTAGGGGCTGATTTGCTTCTTGCTTATGCCTCACTTAAGGAGTGTTGGTCACCTAAGGATGTTAGAAGAGTAGTCAATGAGAACAAACCAAGCTTGGGTGCAAATATGAACATTCTGATTTCGGTGCTACAAGTATTGGGATACTTGATGCGAAGTTGAGTCCAAAGCTTGTCATGAGTACATTTCATCCAGGTGGAACACCATCCTCAAATGATAGACAAGCTCATGATACTACAAGAAGAATGAGGGTAGATGTGAAGTCTAGGGAGGATGTCATACACCTCACATTTGATCTAGGAGGAACAACCAATACTTGTTTGGGTATGCAATCTGAACGTGGGAATGGTACCACATATCTCATGCCATTCACCATTCTACTCTATGATCCGGGAGGAGGCCATGATAGTCCATCTTTGAAGTTGTACTTGATCTTTTGAAGAGTAGGAGAACACAACCCTTGGCAACAAGTCTTTTGATTTTGATCCAACAGAATTTGAGGACAAATTCTTTTGAAGAAGGGGAGTTTGCAACAAAACTTGTTGCATTGTCACTCGTTTTTGTGCTAATACAACCGTCCATGGGGATGTCCAAGTAGACATCTCAAATGAATGCAATTTAGGGGATCAACATTAGCATCTTGAGCTTTCAATTGTACGGGCCTGACTTTCAAGCTTCATATTTCAAGTTCTACTTGTGCAAATCCTTTTATTCTTGAGTCATTGGAAAGCTTATGGTCTTGGATATACAATGCATTTGGAATCAGACCAATAGCAGGTACGTAGTTTGAGTTATGGCTGCTACAAGATATCCCCTACAGAAGAGTGCAATGTAGAGATCAGTCTGACCCCCTCTTACCAAATGGATCATAACTGAAGATTGGAGCATGCTATTTGTGTGATTCCAAATGGAGGGGAAAGCTAACTCATTTAGCTTTCAAATGGAACCTTAGGTTACTCCTACATCATCCTAAAGAGAAAGTTATGGCCTGAGCAAAACGGGTATAGTTAGTGGCAAGTCTGCTGGGTATGTGATTAAGACCAATCTGCACTCAAAGTTGCATAACTCAAAATCTACTTAATGTTTAGGGGTGATTCTTTTTGGAGGAGAACGCTAACATCCATAGCTTTCACATGAGCTATCATGGGTCTTCAAATTCATCCTGAGCAGAGAGTTATGAGTGTTACAAAATGTAATCAGAAGGGTCCATGTCCTATCTCACCCGGTTCAGGTCCAACATCAAAGAGCTTCGTCCAAGGCAACCCCTATTAGGAATTAAGTTATTCCAAGGCCTAAAAACCTTAGTTTAAAGTCTTAGGAAGATAAAAGTCCAGGAGAGTTTTTGCTAATTCACAATAAAAGAGCAGGTTTAGCTAAGTGCAAACAAATGGGTCCAGATGGGGACATTTCAGCATTGTCTTGTACCAAGGCTGTTTTGGGTGCTATATTTGGCTAGGCAAGACATCTTAACCCTTTGTACTTGAAGATGGTAGCTGACAAGCCCAAGCTCCAAGGTCTTACACATCTTAATTGACCTTACACAACAAGACAAAGAGGAGCAGCCTGTTTTCTGTTTTATGCTTTATGCTTTATTACTTTATGCTTTTGTATCCTAGTTAGTATTCTGATTTGTGTAAGGCCAAGGCCACGACTTATTGTACATTAGATGATGCATTTGAGACCCTTAGATGTGTATCTCTTGGCCTATATAAGGCTTGCTTGTAAGAAGTTGAAATCAGATTATGATGAATTAATATAAACCTGAACTTTGTTCATTGCAATTCTTTAGCAAAGCTAAGTATTGTGGTAATCCTTAGTGAACTTGTGTGTGATCTAAGATTACAGTGTCTAAGAGTCATTACTTGTGTGTCTTGAGTCTTAAACACAACCTTTGCTACCTGTGCTTATGTGCTAAGGTGCAAAGTTCTATCTGTTCTGTCTGGCCTAGTGCAGGTTCCTCGAGTTTTCCGAGTCATTTAGCTTGTGTGTGAGGGAGTGTTGATCTTAGCTCCTTTTAGCCTCTGAAAAGCTCTAGTTTTGTAGAGATTTCAGTTCAGTGTTCTTGGGCGAAACTACTCCTAGGCTTAGACCTGCTATGTAATCTAGTCTAAGTCATATCCATCTACCTCCCATTGTATGAAACCCACAAAATAAGCCCTCCAAAACAGCCCCTCAAATGAGATGAACAACTACTCGAGTCGAGTTTAAATTGTTGTTGATTCGTTGAGTCTTGGTTGCACTTGGTTGTGCAAAGCGGTTTCCGGGACCGTCCTATCCCTAGCCCGGTTTTAGGTGTCATTTAGCTTAATTTTAGAGTCACTTGAGCCATGCTCGAGTGGTGGCTGTTCAGGAGTCTTTCTTGGCACGAAATCAGCCCTTTTGGGGGAAATTTCAGTGCACTCCACCTAAACAAAGACGACAAAAGATGAATATAATTCACCTTTGAGAAAGACGGATAAATTGAAAAGCGAGAAAGACGGTAATTTTATTACCAATACGGATAGAGGAAGATGAGAGGGAAGGAATAAGACGAACCTTGGTGAATTTGAGCAAGAAATGAAGGCGTAGGATCGATACTAAGACTAGAGAAAATATGGAGGCTAGGTTTTGGTGATTACTTAGTGAGGAAGAAGAAGAAGATTGAATGAGGGAGTTAGGGTTGTGAGGGAGTATATGAAGGAGTAAGTGGAAAAAGTCAAGGAAAAGTCAATGACGTCTTAAGACGTGATTCACTTGAAATCTCGCGAAAAATCCAAATACAGACTCGGAAATTCTAAATTCGACACGGAAAATTTAATTCTAAACTAAAACTAAATTTCGCTGAAAAGTATCCGTAAAATATTTTTACTATAAAAATAGGGTACATTTGCGGGTGTTACAATCACCCCACCTTTTAAAAAGTTTCGTCCTCGAAACTTGAGTGTAGAAAACAAAAGTATCAAGGACAAGAATCGGTTTTAAGAATTAACAAGAAAATTTTTACAAGGGAAACATTTATGAAACGAGGTTCTTCTCGAAAACGGTTTAAGGAGAATTTTCATAAGTGTGAAACTTTACTTACGGATCTCAAGAGTGCCCGTCGCGAACGAGAACTCTAATTATCCAGATCAAATCAATGTCGAAATAGTAAAATCGAAAATCAAACAAGTGTTATTAAGTGCGGGACTAGTCACCAGACGTCTCCAATAACAAGTCAAAACATCCCACCATTCACAAAATCCAAATATAAAAGGGAAAGAAATCTATTTTCTCCAAAAAGAGGGTACACAAACCATCTTTAGACTTCTTTGAAACGTTAAACTAGAAATATAATATGGAAATTAGAAGGTTTTATCAAAGATAAAATCAAATAACAGGACATTACACGTACATAGAGCGACTCGCACAATTCACACACAATTCAGGGTAACAAAATATATACAAAACACGCAGAAACGAAACAAATCGAATCTTTGGGATAGGAAGATCAAGATAAAGTCGGCAAGAAGATCTACAAGAATTCGACATCACTAACTCTACTAATAAACCAAATCCTCAAGAGAATGCAATTTACCCAATTTGCAACTCATCATTTTCAATCATCAGAAATCCTACAAAAATATTTCATAATCACGAGATTTCAAGCCAATAACCTAATTATTCAGATCCATTTAGTATCCACTAAAGTCCATCGGCACGGTAGACTCCACAACTAACAATCCACATGAAAGTTTTATTACGCACTCTTATTGTAACACCCGAAAATGTACCCTATTTTTATAATGAAAATATTTTACTGATACTTTTCAGTGAATTTTAGTTTTATTTTAGAATTTCATGTTCCGAGTCGAATTTAGAATTTCCGAGTTCGTATTTAGAATTTTCCGCGAGATTCCATGTGAATCCCGTCTTAAGGCGACTTTGGCTTTTTCTAGACTTTTCCTCATACTCCCTCATACTCTCCTAACCTAATTCATATTCACACAAACACAATTCAAGCTTACTTCTTCCTTAAGAAAACCAAAACCTTGCCTCCATTTTGATCCAATCTTTGAATCATCATACCTCATTCGTTTCTTGCTCAAATTCTCGTAAGTTCGTCTTATTCTTCCCCTCTTAGTTTCCTCTATCCGTATTGGTAATAAAATTACCGTCTTTCTCGCTTTTCAAAGTTTCCGTCTTTCTCAAGGTGAAGTAAATTCATCTTTTATTAACTATTTTGTAGGTGGTGACCTCCAAGATCCCGACAAAGACTATTTCCTAATAGAAGAGGACCTTGACGCGGAGTAAAGACGCAATAAGGTAACGGTGAAGGGTTACTCGATATCATTTACGTGTTTTACATGCTTTTTATGTTAGAATTCGTATTTAGAATACGATTAGAAAGCTTAGGATTTATGTTATTGATAATGATTGATGTTAGTTGATGAATGTTGATGGTGTATATTGATTGTTGATAATTATTAGAAGTTAAATATGAGAATTGAAATGAATTGAGCAAGTGAAGGAAGTTCACGGATGAACTGGGGTTCCCAGCCGGGTGATCGGCCACCGGTCTGCCCACTGGCTGGTAACACATCAGAATGAAGTATTGGTTTTTGTGTAGTGATGGTCCTGGCCGAGTGCCCGGCCGCCGGCCTCCAGACCGGCCTGGAAGACATTGCTCTGTTTTTGTGATTTTTGGTTTTGGCTTGATGCGCGAGCCGGGGTACCGGCCGCCGGTCCACTGACCGGCCGGCAACGCGGCTGTATGTTTTTCTTAAAATTTCTAAAACTCGTAATTTATAATAGTTCGCATGATTCGTTTATCGTATAATTTTACGTAGTGACTTATAATATTAATGCTTTGAGTATATGATATTTCATTCGCTTGTATCACATGTTTTGTGACGGTTTTTGATATGTCCCACTTTGAGTCAGTTTTTACAAATGTTACGGTTTGAGCACTATTTTCGTCTTGTGCTTTGTGCTCTCATTTCCTTGGCTACATCCACGTTCGTAAGGCTGGAATGTCGGAACGGGGATGTATCCTACTGCTTAATTGCATGTGTTAGTGGGCATACGACGACGTTGTTGGGACTTGAACGCATTGCGTTGATCGACCCGGCCGTCAAATGTTGTGTACTTGCGAGGTGGTGTTATTTGCATGTAGCGTACCGCTTGTTATGAGGCTTGAGCTCTTTTCCGCCTCTTTCGTGAATTTTGCTACCGAATTTGGGGTACTCGGCGTCATATGATTGACCGAGTCTTGGATGCGAAACGTTTATCGCATGTCGAACTGGAAAATGCGATTCCGGGATTCTGGCCAGATTTAGACTAGGACCGTATTATATCGTCGTCCTACCGGAGGAAATTAGTGCACATATACGAAATGAATTGAATCGTGTATGCGTTCAGGGAAATGTCTTATCCCGTGGATGCCTTTTAATCATACTTGCCATGTACACGGTGCTAGTGCGTTTCATTTACCGTGAGAGATGTTGTCTTTGTGTCGTTATGTTTGGATGCGTGATTACATGATTGATTATTCATGATCATTGCATGACTTGGCATGATTTGTTTGTCGAGTCTCAATCTTATCAAACTTATACCGCTAACGGTAGGATGTAAGCCCCAGAGCGTATTCGGTTGCCTAAGAGTGTCTTCCCCGAGTTTTTGTATAACATGATGGATTCGGATTTGTACCTCTTATACTCTTATGATGATATATTGAATTGCTTATCTATCCTTATCGTATCTCACATGTATACTCGTATATGCATGATTTTACTTTTGTATTTCCTTTTCTTTACGTTTAATGTGATATGGCTGGGAGAACCCGGAGTTACTCCCCACTGACTGTGGCGTTCATGTTTTTCATGGATGAACAGGTTGCTTGATTTGGATGGCTTTTTGCTTATGCTATTTTGGGTTCGGGTGTGAGCTAGCGAGCGTTGTCCCTGGAAGTTTCACCTCTAGACGATTTTAGCTAGTTTGCTAAACACTTTTACTTTGTTAACAGTTGGAGAGATTACGTCTCTTATCTTGTAGTATTTTGTATTCGGTTTGTAATTTGACACTCCTCGTATTCTTATCTTGCATGTATATAGGTTTTTAAAACTTCATATTTCCGCTATATAAATCGCATGCTTGTATGTTTATTTCCGCATTCGCGAGGGTTGTCACAGTTGGTATCAGAGCTTTATCGCTCCCGACGCACACACGTGAACCCTAACTTAAACTACTTGACCTTAAAATAATAAATGAGAGTTGGGTAGAAGTTAAGGATTTTATTTGGTAGTCTATTTGTTTATGCTAATTGATAGGAGTAACTTAATTTGTTTTTGTTTCTTATGAAGATGGTTAGACCACGTCTAGTTGAGAACGTTATGTTGGAAGCTCTCACTCAAGTACTGAAAAATCACCAAGATGCAGCTTTAGCTCAAACCAACAACCGAGTTCCCACTAGAAGGGAAGATAACCATCAAGGTGGCTATGCATGGGTAGCTGGACAAATAGCAAGGAGTAAAATCGTACCTTATGGTGGAGAACCGGACCCTACGGAGTTATCCGACTGGTTCCGCGAGATGGAGAAGCAGTTCGATCTATACCAAGTCCGCGAAGAGGACAAGGTGAGGATCGCAAAGCACTTACTTGTTAGGGAAGCTGATAACTGGTGGCCTATCACAAGTGCCACCGCTGTTCTTGAAGAGGACTTCAACTGGGCTTGCTTCAAAGCTCTTGTGGAAGGTAGATTCTATCCTAAAGAGCTTAAGCAACAAAGGCTTAAAGAGTTCATTGAATTTAAACAAGGCAACTTGTCAGCTCAGGACTTCACTACGGAGTTCAATAAGCTTGCTCATTTTGCTCCAAGACTAATCCGAGATGATGAGGACCGAGCGTTTTATTACCGAAACAAGTTGAGTGCCGTTCTGCAAAGTAAAGTGAGGAGGAATACTACCTCCTTTGGAGATCTTTATGATGATGCCTTGTGGGCCGAAAATTCTATGAAGGCTATTAGAGATGAAGCTGTGATGAATAATCCTTCTCCTTATTTCTCTCCAAGACCTAATGTATTTGGGAAGAGACCGTTTATTCCGTCTCCTTCTAACTCTTATGCTAATAAGAGGAGATTCAATCCTTCAAATGCAAATACAAGAAATCCTTCTCCTTTTATTCCTAGAGCTACTTCAAATGTGGCTTATAGGCCTTATGCTCCTCAAGCTCAGCCTCAAGGTCGTCAATGTAACCGTTGTAGACAACCACATCACCCCGGTGTGGCATGTTACAACCGACCTTATGTGTGCTTCTTTTGCCAAAAGAGTGGTCATCGTTATGACGATTGCCCCGATCGAAAGTTGCCCCCTCCTCCTGGTAAGCCTAAGGGTTCTATCTTTGTCATGAGTCGTGCCGAAGCCAATGCTCATCCCGAGATCATTACAGGTATGTTCTCAATCTTAGAGCAACCGTGTCTGATTCTATTTGATACCGGTGCTTCTATGTCTTTTGTGTCATCGACTTATGCTAGTAAACTAACTATCGAGCCTACATCTAGTGAGGATACTTCCATATCCTTACCATCCAGAGATATTATCTCTTGTTCAACCCTTTATCCTAATGTCCCAATATCTATTGCGGGTTCTATCTTTCCCGCTAATCTCCTTAAGTTTCCTCTAGGAGAGTTCGATATAATTTTAGGTATTGATTGGTTAGCATTGTATCATGCTAGGTTCGAGTGTCGTGATCAAAAGATTTATTTAAAGAGTCCTTTAGGGGTTAGAATAACCTATTAGGGATCTCATCCCCGAAAAGGTGTGTCTTTGATTTCCGCTATGAAATTGGTAAGTATGGTTAGAAAAGGTCACCAAGCATTCTTGTGTGTTGTGACTTCTTCAAATACCTCTTTGCCAAGTATTGAAGATGTGGCTATTGTTCGAGAATTCGTTGATGTATTCCCCAAAGATTTGCCCGGGATTCCTCCCGAGCGTGATGTTGAATTCTCTATTGATCTTGTTCCTGGTTCTGGTCCAATAGCCAAAGCTCCTTACCGAATGGCTCCGCACGAATTGAAAGAATTAAGGAAGCAGCTGGGTGATATGATTGAAAAGTGTTTTATTCGACCAAGTGCCTCGCCTTGGGGTGCTCCCGTTCTTTTTGTAAAGAAGAAAGATGGTTCTATGAGGCTTTGTATTGATTATCGTGAATTGAATCGGATTACAATCAAGAATAGGTATCCTTTACCAAGAATAGAAGATTTATTTGATCAACTAAAGGGTGCTTCTACTTTTTCTAAGATTGATTTGAGATCCGGTTATCACCAAATTCCTGTTCGAGATGTTGATATTCCAAAGACCGCTTTCAGTACGAGGTATGGTCATTATAAGTTCAAGGTGATGCCATTTGGATTGACGAATGCTCCCACTATCTTTATGGATCAAATGAACCGCACATTTAGTGAGTACCTTGACAAGTGTGTGGTGGTATTCATTGATGATATTCTTATTTTCTCCAAGTTCAAAGAAGAGCATGCTATTCATTTGAGGATTATTTTGGGTGTTCTACGTCGTCAGAAGTGGTATGCTAAGTTCTCCAAGTGTGAATTTTGGTTACCTAAAGTGTCCTTTCTTGGGCATGTAATTTCTAAAGAAGGTGTTATGGTGGATCCTTCGAAGATTGAAGCTGTGGTGGATTGGAAGAGTCCAACCGATATTAGAGAAATTCGAAATTTTATTGGTTTAGCTGGTTATTACCGAAGGTTTGTCAAGGATTTCTCTAAGCTTGCTAGACCGATGACCCAGTTGTTGAAGAAGGAAACCAAGTTCCTATGGAATAAAGCTTGTGAGGCCGCGTTTCAAGAGTTAAAGAAAAGGTTAACTACCGCTCCGGTATTGACTTTGCCTGAAGATGGAGTAGACTTTGATGTCTATTGTGATGCTTCTAAAATGGGATTGGGTTGTGTTCTTATGCAAAATAGGAAGGTGGTGGCTTATGCTTCAAGACAGTTGAGAGTTCATGAAGTGAACTATCCTAATCATGATTTGGAATTGGCCGCCGTTGTTCATGCCTTGAAGGTGTGGAGACATTACCTAATTGGAGTTCCTTGTCGTATCTTCACCGATCACAAGAGTTTGAAGTACATATTTACTCAAAAAGAGTTGAATATGAGAGAAAGAAGATGGTTGGAATTGGTAAACGATTATGATTTTGAGTTATTGTACCATGAAGGGAAGGCTAATGTTGTTGGCGATGCTCTTAGTAGGAAAGCTTCTCATGCTTTGAATGTTATGCGGGTATTACCCGATGATCTTTGTGCCGAGTTTCGGAAGTTGAATTTGGAATTCGTGGAGCGTGGATTTGTTCATGTTGGTGCTATGACTGCCGAGCCTGTTTTTCTCCGTGAGATCCGTTAAAGCCAAGTTGACGATCTTACCTACAAGTCCATTCAAGCCATTTTTCTTGAAGGTAAAGCTAAAGATTTCAAGTTTGATGATGAAGGTGTTCTTCGTTTCCATGGCCGTTTATTTGTTCCTAATGCTCTTGATTTGAGGAAGCGAGTTCTTGATGAAGCTCACCTTTCCTCTTATTCTATTCACCCCGGTGGTGATAAGATGTACAAAGACTTGAAGCTACAATTTTGATGGCCGAACTTGAAGGGTGATGTTGTATCTTATGTTGGAAGATGTTTGACTTGCCAACAAGTGAAGATAGAACACAAGAGGCCCGGTGGATTGCTACAACCGTTGGATATTCCACTATGGAAGTGGGAATCTATTTCTATGGATTTTGTTATGGCTTTACCGAGGTCCGTTGGAGGTAAAGAAGCCGTTTGGGTTGTTGTTGATCGATTGACCAAGTGTGCTAGATTTATTCCAATCAAAGAAACTTGGAGTTTGGATCGTTTAGCAAAAGCTTATGTTGATGAGATTGTTAGATATCATGGAGTTTCTAAGGAGATTATATCTGACCGAGATCCGAGGTTCTGTTCGAGATTTTGGAAAGCTTTGCAAGAAGCCATGGGTAGTAAGTTGTTGATGAGTACTGCATTTCATGCCGCTACCGATGGTCAGTCCGAGAGGACTATCCAGACTTTAGAAGACTTGCTTAGAGCTTGTGCTCTTGATTTCCAATCTATTTGGGAAAAGAGTCTACCGTTGGTGGAGTTTTCTTACAACAACAGTTATCATGCATCTATCAAGATGGCTCCATATGAAGCTCTTTATGGAAGGAAATGTCGGAGTCCTATATGTTGGAATCAATTGAGTGATGTTCGTGACTTAGGCCCCGATGTTCTAGTTGAGACGGTTGATAATGTGAAGGTCATTCGTGATAGAATGAAAGCCGCTCAAGACCGTCAAAAGTCTTATGCCGATATCCGAAGAAGGCCGTTAGAATTTGAGGTTGGAGATAAAGTATTCTTGAAAATATCTCCAATGAAGGGTGTTAAATGTTTTGGTGTTAAGGGTAAATTGAGCCCGAAATACATTGGACCCTTTGATGTTATGAAGAGGATTGGTGTCGTTGCTTATAAATTGGATTTGCCCCCGAATTTGGCTAAGGTTCATAATGTATTCCATGTTTCTCAATTGAGAAAGTATATTAGTGATCCAAGCCATGTCTTTCAAAAGGAAATGCCCGAGCTTGAACCGAATTTATCCTTTGAAGAGAAGCCGATTCGCATCCTAGATCGCAAGGATAAGAAGTTGAGAAGTAAGGTGGTTCCTTTAGTGAAAATTTTGTGAAGATGTGCTAATGTCAAAGAAGAGACTTGGGAAACAGAAGCTTCTATGCGTAGTAAATATCCGAGTCTATTCGAGTAAGGTATTTTTCTTTCCCTCAAATTTCGAGGGCGAAACTTTTTAAAAGGTGTGGTGATTGTAACACCCGGAAATGTACCCTATTTTTATAATAAAAATATTTTACGGACACGTTTCAGTGAATTTTAGTTTTATTTTAGAATTTAATGTTCCGAGTCGAATTTAGAATTCCGAGTTCGTATTTGAAATTTCCGCGAGATTCCATGTGAATCCCGTCTTAAGGCGACTTTGGCTTTTTCTTGACTTTTCCTCATACTCCCTCATACTCTCCTAACCTAATTCACATTCACACAAACACAATTCAAGCTTACTTCTTTCTTAAGAAAACCAAAACCTTGCCTCCATTTTGATCCAATCTTTGAATCATCATACCTCAATCGTTTCTTGCTCAAATTCTCGTAAGTTCGTCTTATTCTTCCCCTCTTAGTTTCCTCTATCCGTATTGGTAATAAAATTACCGTCTTTCTCGCTTTTCAAACTTTCCGTCTTTCTTAAGGTGAAGTAAATTCATCTTTTATTAACTATTTTGTAGGTGGTGACATCCAAGATCCCGACAAAGACTATTTCCTAATAGAAGAGGACCTTGACGCGGAGTAAAGACGCAATAAGGTAACAGTGAAGGGTTACTCGATATCATTTACGTGTTTTACATGCTTTTTATGTTAGAATTCGTATTTAGAATACGATTAGAAAGCTTAGGATTTATGTTATTGATAATGATTGATGTTAGTTGATGAATGTTGATGGTGTATATTGATTGTTGATAATTATTAGAAGTTAAATATGAGAATTGAAATGAATTGAGCAAGTGAAGGAAGTTCACGGATGAACTGGGGTTCCCAGCCTGGTGACCGGCCGCCGGTCTGCCCACCGGCTGGGAACACATCAGAATGAAGTATTGATTTTTGTGTAGTGATGGTCCTGGCCGGGTGCGCGAGCCGGGGTACCGGCCGCCGGTCCACTGACCGGCCGGCAACGCGGCTGTATGTTTTTCTTAAAACTTCTAAAACTCGTAATTTATAATAGTTCGCATGATTCGTTTATCGTATAATTTTACGTTGTGACTTATAATATTAATGCTTTGAGTATATGATATTTCATTCGCTTGTATCACATGTTTTGTGACGGTTTTTGATATGTCCGACTTTGAGTCGGTTTTTACAAATGTTACGGTTTGAGCACTATTTTCGTCTTGTGCTTTGTGCTCTCATTTCCTTGGCTACATCCACGTTCGTAAGGCTGGAATGTCGGAACGAGGATGTATCCTACTGCTTAATTGCATGTGTTAGTGGGCATACAACGACGTTGTTGGGAGTTGAACGCATTGCGTTGATCGACCCGGCCGTCAAATGTTGTGTACTTGCGAGGTGGTGTTATTTGCATGTAGCGTACCGCTTGTTATGAGGCTTGAGCTCTCTTTCGTGAATTTTTGCTACCGAATTTGGGGTACACGGCGTCATATGATTGACCGAGTCTTGGATGCAAAATGTTTATCGCATGTCGAACTGGAAAATGCGATTCCGGGATTCTGGCCAGATTTAGACTAGGACCGTATTATTATCGTCGTCCTTCCGGAGGAAATAAGTGCACATATACGAAATGAATTGAATCGTGTATGCGTTCAGGGAAATGTCTTATCCCGTGGATGCCTTTTAATCATACTTGCCATGTACACGGTGCTAGTGCGTTTCATTTACCGTGAGAGATGTCGTCTTTGTGTCGTTATGTTTGGATGCGTGATTACATGATTGATTATTCATGATCATTGTATGACTTGGCATGGTTTGTTTGTCGAGTCTCAATCTTATCAAACTTATACCGCTAACGGTGAGATATAAGCCCTAGTGAGCGTATTCGGTTGCCTAAGAGTGTCTTCCCCGAGTCTTTGTATAACATGATGGATTTGGATTTGTACCTCTTATACTCTTATGATGATATATTGAATTGTCTATCTATCCTTATCGTATCTCACATGTATACTCGTATATGCATGATTTTACTTTTGTATTTACTTTTATGTACGTTTAATGTGATATGGCTGGGAGAACCCGGAGATACTCCCCACTGACTGTGGCGTTCATGTTTTTCATGGATGAACAGGTTGCTTGATTTGGATGGCTTTTTGCTTTTGCTATTTTGGGTTCGGGTGTGAGCTACCGGGCGTTGTCCCTGGAAGTTTCACCTCTAGACGGTTTTAGCTAGTTTGCTAAACACTTTTACTTTGTTAACATTTGGAGAGATTACGTCTCTTATCTTGTAGTATTTTGTATTCGGTTTGTAATTTGACACCCCGGTTGTGTACTTATGCAAAGTAGGAAAGTGGTGGCTTATGCTTCGAGACAGTTGAGAGTTCATGAAGTGAACAATCCTACTCATGATTTGGAATTGGCAACCGTTGTTCATGCCTTGAAAGTGTGGCGACACTACCTTATTGGTGTTCATTGTCGTATATTCACTGATCACAAAAGTTTGAAGTACATATTTACTCAAAAAGAGTTGAATATGAGACAAAGAAGGTGGTTGGAATTGGTGAATGATTATGATTTTGAGTTGTTATACCATGAAGGGAAGGCTAATGTTGTTGCCGATGCTCTTAGTAGGAAATCTTCTCATTCCTTGAATGCTATGTCGGTATTACCCGTTGATCTTTCTTTTGAGTTTCGGAAGTTGAAATTGGAATTCGTGGAGCGTGGATTTGATTATGTTGGTGCTATGACTGCCGAACCTGTTTTCCTCCGTGAGATCCGTGAAAGCCAAGTTGATGATCTTACCTACAAGTCTATTCAAGCCAAACTTCTAGAAGGAAAAGCTAAAGATTTCAAGTTTGATGATAAAGGTGTCCTGCGATTCCATGGCCATTTATTTGTTCCTAATGCTCTTGACTTGAGAAAGAGAGTTCTTGATGAAGCTCACCTTTCCCCTTATTCTATTCACCCCGGAGGTGATAAAATGTATAAAGATTTGAAGCTACAATTTTGGTGGCCGAATTTGAAAGGCGATGTTGTGTCTTATGTTGGAAGATGTCTTACTTGCCAACAAGTGAAGATTGAACAGAAGAGGCCCGGTGGATTGCTACAACCTTTGGATATTCCACTATGGAAGTGGGAATCTATTTATATGGATTTTGTCATGGCTTTGCCAAGGACCGTTGGAAGTAAAGATGTCGTTTGGGTTGTTGTTGATCTTTTGACCAAGAGTGCTAGATTTATTCCGATCAAAGAGACTTGGAGTTTAGATCGTTTAGCCAAAGCCTATGTTGATGAGATTGTTAGATACCATGGTGTTCCCAAGGAAATTATATCCGACCGAGATCCGAGGTTTTGTTCGAGATTTTGGAAGGCTTTACAAGAAGCCATGGGTAGTAAATTGTTGATGAGTACCGCATTCCATGCCGCTACCGATGGTCAGACCTATAGGACTATTCAGACTTTAGAAGACTTGCTTAGGACATGTGCACTCGACTTCCAATCTAGTTGGGAAAAGAGTCTACCGTTGGTGGAGTTTTCTTACAACAATAGTTATCATGCCTCGATCAAGATGGCTCCTTATGAAGCTCTTTATGGAAGAAAATGCCGAAGTCCTATATGTTGGAATCAATTGAGTGATGTTCATGACTTTGATCCCGATGTTCTTGTTGAAACCATTGATCATGTGAAGGTCATTCGTGATAGAATGAAAGCCGCTCAAGCCCGACAAAAGTCTTATGCTGATATCCGAAGAAGACCGTTAGAATTTGAAGTTGGAGATAAAGTATTCTAGAAAGTATCTCCGATGAAGGGTGTTAAACGGTTTGGTGTAAAGGGTAAATTGAGCCCGTGAGCCCGAAATACATTGGACCCTTTGATATTGTAAAAAGGATTTGTGCCGTTGCTTATAAGTTGGACTTGCCCCCGAATTTGGCTAAGGTTCATGATGTATTCCATGTTTCTCAATTGAGAAAGTACGTAAGTGATCCAAGTCATGTTTTTCAAGCGGAAATGCCCGAGCTTGAGCCGAATTTGTCCTTTGAAGAGAAGCCGAGCCGCATCCTAGATCGCAAGGATAAGAAGTTGAGAAGTAAAGTGGTTCCTTTAGTGAAAATCTTGTGGAGATGTGCCAATGTTGAAGAAGAGACGTGGGAAACGGAAGTTTCTATGCGTATTCAATATCCAAGCTTATTCGATTAAGGTATCTTTCTTTCGCTCAAGTTTTGAGGGCGAAACTTTTTAAAAGGTGGGGTTATTATAACACCTGCAAATGTACCCTATTTTTATAGTAAAAATATTATACGGATACTTTTCAGCGAAACTTAGTTTTAGTTTAGAATTAAATTTTCCGTGTCTAGTTTAGAATTTCCGAGTTCGTTTTCGGACTTTACGGGAGATTTCGAGTAAGTTACGTCTTAAGACGTTTTTGGGCTTTTCCCATATGTTTTCCACTTACTCCCTCATATACTCCCCTTAACCCTAACTAACCCTCACATTCAATCTTCTTCTTCCTCACCAAGTAACCACCAAAACATTAACCTCCATAATTGATCGATCTTAAAATCATCGCTACTTCTTCGTTACTCGCTCAAATTCACTCAAGTTCGTCTTATTCTTTCCCTCTCATCGTCCTCTATCTTAAATGGTAATAAAATTACCGTCTTTCACGCTTTTCAATTTATCCGTCTTTCTCAAAGGTGAATCATACTCATCTTTTATTATCTAATTGTAGGTGGTGACCTCCAAGACCCCGACAAGGACTACTTCTTGATAGAAGAGGACATCGACGCGGATTGAAGACGCGAAAAGGTAACGGTGAAGGGTTACTCGATATCATTTACGTGTTTTATGTGTTTTCTATGTTAGTGATCGTATTTAGAATAGGATTAGTAATCATAGGAATTGTGTTGTTGATGATGTTTGTTGTTAGTTGATGATTGATAATGAGAATTGATTATTTATGATGTTAGTTGATGTTGGATGTATGAGTTTTGGGTTGAAGAAAGTGATTTTCGTGTATAATATGCCTCAGCCGGCCGACTGGCAGCCGGTCAGCTGACCGGCTGGGGAGAGGCTGTATATTATTTATGTTACGTAATACTTTGTGCATGATTTATGTCTCAGCCGGCCGACCGGCAGCCGGTCAGCCGACCGGATGAGACACACCTGAATATGTCTTCATTTTCTCATATGATATTGGTCCCAGCCGGGTAGCCGGCAGCCGGTCCTTTTGACCGACTGGGACACTCTGTATTTTCAGTTGGTTTTCAAATGATATATTGGTGCCATCCGGGTAGCCGGCAGCCGGTCCCCGTGACCGACTGGCACACACTGGAATTCTATTTACTTTTCTTTCTTATGTTTTCATTTATAATATTTCTGATGGTTCGTTTATCGTATAAATTTACGTAATGACTTTAAATATTAATGTTTTGAATATATGATATTCCATTCGCTTGTATCGCATGTTTTGTGATGGTTTTCCATATATCCCACTTTGAGTCGGTTTTTACACATGTTACGGTTTCAGCACTATTTGTTATGTGCTTTGTACTCTCATTTCCTTGGCTACCTCTTCGTTCGTAAGGCTGGAATGTCGGAACGGGGAGTGTATCCTTACTGCTTAATTGCATGTGTTAGTGGGCATATGACGACGTTCTTGGGAGGCGAACGCTGTGCGTTGATTGACCTGGCCGTCAAATGTTCTATACTTGCGAGGTGGTGTCATTGCATGTAGCGTACCGCTTGTTATAAGGCTTGTGCTCTTTTCTGCCTCTTTCGTGAAGGTTGACCGAATTTGGGGTACTCGGCGTCTATGATTAACCGAGTCTTGGATGCGAAATGTTTATCGCATGTCGAATCGGAAATTTTATTCCGAGAGTCTGGCCAGGTTTAGACTAGGATCAGATATTTATATCGTCGTCCTACCGGAGGAAATTAGTCTACATATACGAAATGAGTTGAATCGTGTATGCGTTCAGGGCAATGTTTTATCCCGTGGATGCCTTTTAATCATACTTGCATGTACACGGTGCTAGTGCGTGTCATTTACTGTGAGAGATGTCGTGAACGTATTGTACGTTTGAATGGATGATTATATGATTGATTATTTGTGATCATTGGATGACTTGGCATGGTTTGGTTTGTCGAGTCCCAATCTTATCAAACTTATGCCGCTAACGGTGAGATGCAAGCCCTAGTGAGTGTATGGTTGCCTAAGAGTGTCATCCCCGAGTCTATCTATAGTATGATGGTTACGGATTTGTACTTCATGAGTCAATCTTATCAAACTTCTCGTATTTCACATGTATATCTATATATGCATGCTTCTACTTTTGTATTTCCGTTTATGTACGTTTAATGTGATATGGTTGGGAGAACCCGGAGTTACTCCCCACTGACTGTGGCGTTCATGTTTTTCATGGATGAACAGATTGCTTGATTGGATGGCTTTTTGCTTGTGGTATTTTGGGTTCGGGTGTGAGCTAGCGGGCGTTGCCTTGGATGAATCACCTCTAGACGTTGTTTAGCTAGTTTGCTAATAACTTTGTTACTTGATAACATTTTGAGAGACTTCGTCTCTTTGTAGTATATTCTACTTTGGTTTGTAATTATTTGACATTCCTCGTATTTTATCTTAGCATGTAAAAAGTTTTAAAAACACCGTATTTTCCGCTATATAAATCACATGGTTGTTATGTTTTATTTCCGCATTCGCGAGGGTTGTCACAATTATTTAATACGATTAAATAATGTAAGCTTAAACGAATTAAATGTTAATTCGTAATTAAATATAAACGGTTGTATTTAACTAGCAAATTATATATTATTCGATATTGTCATAATAAATGATGTCAGAGCGGTATTAATAAATCGACTACAAGATGTTGTATGGACTTATTAATATGTGACAACATAAATGACAATAATAATACATATACATTTTATACAATAAAATAAAATAAAAGCTAAACCTAAAAACAAGTAGAGGAAAAAAGGGGAAGACTCCTCCCCTTACTCTACCTCTTGGACGGTCAAAGGAAGAAAAAAAAAGAGTTTGATATAAACTCATTCTCTACACTTCTAATCATCATAACTTTCTCACAAAATTATTAGTAATTTTTGGGGATTCATTCTAGCACAAGAAAAGGCATTTCTTAGAGCATCTTGGGTGCAACAATTAGGAGAATATAGATCTCGATATTTGTTCTTAGGCTATTGCTAGGACTGGAGGTTGATTCTAATCTCTATGTTTTATATTATGCATTTCGTTTATGACTCGTATTTCATATATTATAATTTCGTTAAAAGCCTTAAATTTCATGATGAAATATAACGATATTTCCCACAAGTCACACATCATTTCTTGTTCGAATTTGATTGAGGGTAAACCCTCAACTAAATCCCACAATTTGAGTTTCTTAAAAATTGTTAGACTGATGTGTGAAAACCTCTTGTGCCAGAAGCATGAATCATCTACAGTATCTTTCATGCATGTAAAGGAATTTGTAGTAACTTTGTGTAAATCAATCATATACAACTTCCTTTTACGTAGACCTTCTAAAATAACATTACTAGTACCTTCAATTCTGATGCGACAAACATTTGAATGAAAAACTACTTTATTGCCTTTGTCACATAATTGAGAGATACTTAGCAAGTTATGATTAAGACCATCTACCAGATAAACATTATTAATAGCATGTGAAGGAGATATAGCAATCTTACCTACACCGATTATCTTGCCCTTCTTGTTGTCTCCAAAGGTGACCTTGCCACCGTCAAAGGGCTCTAGTGAAAGAAAAATATTATTATTTCCGGTCATGTGCCTCGAACAACCACTGTTGAGATAGCATAGATTATTTTCTTTCACTATTATCTGCAAGGGAATCAAATACAGCTTTTAGGTACCCACGCTAAGTTGGGTCCATTGTGGTTAGTGACTATGTAAACTTGATCCTTCCTAACCCAGACTTGTTTTACAACTCTTTTAACATAGGGTTTTCTAGGTTTATTATTGTAACGCACATTAGGTTTAAATGACTGCTTCTGATTCACATGCGCTTTAGATTTTGAAGGTATATATGTGTAATCGAAAGCTATGTCATAAAACCATTTGAACTCATTATTTCTAAATTCTTCACGTTGAAGATCAGGTTCAGACTCATCAATACTAGACACATCATGTTCTTTAACAAAATCAGTTTGATTTTTGTTGTCGTTGACATATTTAATGCAATTCTCTTTAACATGACCATTGTGACCACAATAATTGCAAATTAGATATTGTGAATCATTGACATACTTCCTTCTTCTAAATTCACGGTCAGAAGGAGTGGGTTTGCACTTTTCATGGTCTCTACGACTATAACATTCGTGTCCTAGACCCATCTTCATGTTATTGTTAGACTGTTTTGTAAGGAAGTCTAAGACTTTCTGACTTCCTTCCCATTTATCATGAAATTTTCGCGCATGTAGAAGCAATTCCTTCAAGGACTGAATTTCTTTTTCACATATCAAATGGTCTATATTCGAATCTTTGGAGGGATTGTTCTTTTTAAATTTTCATGAAAATCATTAAAACGTTTGTTCAAGATAAATTTCTCCTCATTATGTTGATCTTTGGCTTGGGAGAATTTAGCCTCTATATCTTTCAATTGCTGAGAAAGAAAAGAGTTTTCTTTCTTGTGATCAATGATAGCAACTTCCTTTGCCTTAGCTTCAGTTTTTAAAAGCTCATTGACTTTCTTCAATTCTAAAGTTATAGCTTCATTAGCTATAACTTTGGCTTGAAGATGCTTAATGTTGAGTTTTAACTCTGAGATTATAGCATTATTAGCTACAACTTTAGACTCAAGAGCTTCTTTCTCAACATTTGTCATGTTTGAAGTTGTAGCTGAAGTTGCCATAACTTTAGATTTGAGCTTTTTAGCTTTGGCCTTCAGAAGTTAATTTTCCTCAGCAATGTCAAAAATTTGTTCCTTAAGATCTTTTAATTCAAGACTCTCTTCATGACAATGATCTAAGGCTTCTTCAAAATACTTAATTAAAGACTTTTTAGACAATTTCTTAACTTAATTTTTAAGTTCAAGATGACTAACCTCTTCATCATCTTCTTAATCTGGTTCTGAATCTGAATTGCTGACAAAGCATGCAACAGGGGTTCAATGCCATGCTCAAAGTCAAGACCAAACAACCTATGATCAGTCCAACCATGATTCAATACCAACCTTACCCTATGTCAAAAGCTATTTTAATACTTTGTATAGTCCAGGACCAAGCAAGTAAGCCATGACACGAGCCAGTGGTAGCCATGACACGAGCCAGAGCCAACCAAGACACAAAACAAGCCAACAAAACCTCAGGAAAGTCAGCCAGCAGCAGTGCCTTGGGGAGGGTCTCAGGGCAACTTCCAAGCTTAGGGACTCCAAACCAACTATGGGGCATGACTTTAGGGAGGGTCTACTAACTTTTTGTCCAGGAAACCTTCCTCATAAAACGCCAGGAACACCCCTCAAAACATAAGCCAAGTTCAACAGTCCAGTTCTCACCTATCCAGAAGCAGTTCAGATGTCACTCTCAAAGTTTCCTCTTTTGGCCAAGCAAACTCAAGGGCTTTTTGCTCAGACGTTGGGGACTAGTACTACTCCAGTTTAGGACCAAAACACCAAGCAAAAAGTCCACTATGTACCATATAACAAAGCAGTAGCAAGGCAACAAGGAACCTGTCCTTTTCAGAGCTGTTTTTCTATTGTTCACTTTATTTCAGTTTGTATCAGTTTGTAGTTGTTATTTTGTTTTCTTTTGAGGATCATTATTAACCTTAGATGTGTTTGAACGTTCAAGATGTAATCCTAATGCCTATATAAGGCTTGTTTCTAATGAATGAGAGGCAGATTTGAAGTAAAACATAAAACTGAAACCCTGTTTCTGTTAACATCTCTTGGCTGTGTGCTTGAGACAACTTCCTTTGCTTTGTGCTTGGAAGTGAGCTTAGACCCTTAGCTGTGTGCTGGGATCAAGGTTCAACCCTCAACCATTGGCTTTGTGCTTTGGTTAAGGTTTCTATCTCTTTCTTTAAGAAACCAGTTCAAACATAAACAGAGCAATTGCAAAGCGTCTAACCTTAGTTCAATTTGTCATTGTTTAGCTTGTCTTTCTGAATAGTTTCATTGAAAATTGGTTATCAGAGCTTTGGTTTGTGAGTTCATTTACCTAACTACATTAAAAATACAAAATAAAACCATGAGTGAAGAGAGATTCACTGGTCTTGAAAACACAGTTCAAAGTCTTGTCAGAACTGTAATGGAGGTCTCTAGATCTGTCAATGAACTCCTTGAGGGCCAACAAAACAATGATACAAGGGGAGGCAGAGGTCGAGGAAGAGGAGCACATTTCCCACAAGGTGGCGGAAGGAGGAGGCAACCTGTAGATCAGTTTGAAATGTCAGACTCAGATGGCTCAGATCAAAGTCTTCCCAGGCACCAGGACAAAGACATAAAGGTAGGGATTCCTGACTTTCTAGGTAGCATGAACCCTGATGATTTCCTAGATTGGCTAAGATCTGTAGAAAGAGTCTTTGAGTTTAAAGGATACACTGATAGAAAGGCTTTTAAGGTTGCTATCATGAAACTAAAAGGCTATGCCTCACTGTGGTATGAAAACATGAAAACCTTGAGGGTTAGGGAAGGGAAAGAACCTGTAAAGTCATGGCTCAAACTGAAAAAGAAAATGAGAGCTAAGTTTGTCTCTAGGGACTACACTCAGGACATGTTCATTAAGCTCACTCACTTGAAACAAGACCAAAGACCTGTAGAGTCTTACCTAAGGGACTTTGAACAACTCACATTGCAATGTGAGGTTGTTGAGAAATCTGAGCAAAAGATAGCAAGGTTCTTAGAAGGTTTGGATGAAAGGATAGCTAGTAAAGTCAGGCTACAAAATATATACTCCTTTGAGGAAGCTGTCAACTTATCTTTGAGGGTAGAAACGTTGGGGAAGGGAAAGGCCAGTGCTACTAAGACACCTGCTAGAACCCCCACCTTCAAACCTTTTGTAGGAGTCAAGATAGGAGAACCTGTGGTTCCTATTAAGACCCCTTTCAACCTTGATAAAGGCAAGGCTGTTGAGGCAGGCCAAAGGAAGACTACCCCTCTCAAGAAGTGTTTTCAATGTCAAGGGTATGGACATTTTGCTAGAGAATGTCCATCTAAAAGGGCTCTGAGCACCCTAGAAGTAATTCATTGGGGAGATGATGAAGTGTTGGTCTGTGATGATGAGATGGAAGAGCCTGAGGTAGAGGCTAGTGAGGAATTGATAGAACCTGATGCTGGGTTAAGCCTGGTAACATGGAGGGTAATGCACACACAACCCAAACCCTTAGAAGAAGATCAAAGACACCAGATCTTCAGAACTAGGTGCACCATAAAAGGGAGGGTGTGTAATCTGATTGTGGATGGAGGTAGTTGCACCAATGTAGCTTCTAAAACACTGGTGGATAAACTAACATTGCCCACCAAAGACCACCCTCAACCTTACAAGCTTAGGTGGCTGAACAAGGGGGCTGAAGTTAAGTTAGATCAACAGTGTGTTGTTCCATTTTCTATTGGTAAAGGATATGCTGATGAGGCCTTGTGTGATGTATTTCCTATGGATGCTTGTCAATTTCTATTAGGGAGGCCTTGGGAGTTTGATAGGGATGCTATCCATCACGGAAGGGACAACACTTACTCTTTCAGGTTTGGGAAGAAGAAAATCATCTTAGCTCCTTTACCCCCTATCCTGAAAGGGAGTCCTCCACTCCTAACTGAAGCCGCCAAGGAAGTTCTGCTGTTGAGTGAATCAGAAATGGAGCAAGAGTTAAATGATCTTAGACCAGTCTATGTCCTCCTCACCTAGGAGGTAGGGGGAGGTTCTAACCAGGTGCCTAAGGAGGTACAAGCTTTTCTGAAAGCCTATGAGGATGTTTACCCTGCTGAACTACCTAGTGGATTACCCCCACTAAGGGGAATTGAGCACCACATTGATCTACAGTTCAAGCAAGAAGGAACGCCTACAACAGCCGAATTTACTTTGTGAGGTTCTCAGAGAGAATAAGTTATATGGTAAGCTAGAGAAGTGCACATTCATGCAACCTGAGGTTCATTTCCTTGGGTTCATCATCTCAAAGGATGGGGTAGCTGTTGACCCTGAAAAGGTTAAGGCAATCAGAGATTGGCCCACTCCCAAGACAGTAACTGAGGTCAGAAGTTTCCATGGGTTGGCATCCTTCTATAGGAGGTTCATTCAGGGGTTCAGCTCTATCATGGCTCCCATCACAGAATGTAAGAAGAAAGGGGAGTTCACTTGGGGAGAAAAGGCAGAGAAGTCCTTCAATACCATTAAAGATCTGTTGTGCAGATCCCCTATACTAGGCTTACCTGACTTTAACAAGCTGTTTGAGGTGGAGTGTGATGCAAGTGGGTTAGGAGTTGGGGCAGTACTGGTTCAAGAGAAGAGGCCCATAGCGTATTTCAGTGAGAAACTAAGTGGAGCAAGGTTGAATTACTCTACCTATGACAAAGAGTTTTATGCCATAGTGAGAGCTCTGAATCATTGGGGGCATTACCTAAAACCTAAACCTTTTGTGCTACATTCAGACCATGAGGCCTTGAAGTTCATCAATAGCCAACACAAACTCAACCCCAGGCATGCCAAGTGGGTGGAATTCCTGCAATCCTTCTCCTTTTCAAGCAAGTACATAGAAGGAAAGAACAATGTAGTGGCTGATGCTCTTTCTAGAAGATCTGTGATGTTGTCATTTATGGAGCAAAGGGTCCTAGGCTTTGAGTTCATGAAGGAACTCTACATGGAAGATCCAGACTTCAAGGAGGAATGGGAGGTATATTAAGAAGGAAAACTCAAGAAGGGAAGTAAATACTTGACACAGAATGGGTTCCTCTTCCAAGGAAACAAACTATGCATACCTAGAGGTCCTTACAGAGGGTTACTAGTCAAGGAGGTCCATTGCAATGGGCTTGCAGGGCATTTTGGGGTACAAAAGACCTATGAGATATTGCATGAGCAGTTCTATTGGCCAAAAATGTTGGGTGATGTGCAGGATACTCTCAAGAGGTGCAAACCCTGCCAACTAGCCAAGTCTCAGTTCCAAGCAGGTCCCTACACCCCTCTACCTGTACCAAACAAACCATGGGAGGATATAAGCATGGACTTCATAGTGGCACTACCTAGAACACAAAGGGGCAAAGACTCAGTCATGGTGGTAGTGGATAGGTTCAGCAAAATGGCCCATTTTGTTGCTTGCAAGAAGACAGAAGATGCCATGGGGGTAGCTGAGCTCTACTTCAAGGAAATAGTAAAGTTGCATGGGGTACCAAGAAGCATTGTGTCTGACAGGGACACTAAGTTTATGAGCCACTTCTGGAGGTCACTCTGGAGACTCCTAGGGTCAAGGTTACTTTTCAGCACAGCATACCATCCCCAAACAGATGGACAGACATAGGTTACTAACAAAACTCTAGGAAGGATCTTGAGATGTATCATTGCTAAGTCATTAAAGGATTGGGATATCAAACTGTCACAAGCTGAGTTTGCATTCAATAGAGCTCCTTCTCACAGCACAGGTAAGACCCCTTTTGAAGTTGTTTATGGTGCTAATCCTCTAATGCCAACAGACCTAGCACCAGTGATAAGGAAAGAAGTCAACTATGATGCGAAAGAAAGAGTACAACAATTGATGCAGATTCACAGTCAAGTCAAGAAACAGATTGAGAAAACAAATGAGATGTATAAGTCAAGAGCCAAAGGTCCAAAGAAAGCTAGGGAGTTCAAGGCAGGAGACATGGTGTGGTTGCACTTAAGGAAAGAAAGGTTCCCAGAGAAAAGGAAAAACAAACTCATGCCAAGAGCTGATGGTCCTTTTGAGGTGCTTGAAAGGGTAGGACCTAATGCTTATAAGATAGATTTACCAGGAGATTATGGGGTACATGGGACATTCAATGTGGGAGATCTAAGTCATTATCAAGAAGACTCTGAGGATGAAGAGGATTTGAGGACAAATCTTTTTCAAGAAGGAGGGGTTGCAACAGGAGTTCAATGCCATGCTCAAAGTCAAGACCAAACAACCTATGATCAGTCCAACCATGATTCAATACCAACCTTACCCTATGTCAAAAGCTATCTTAATGCTTTGTATAGTCCAGGCCCAAGCAAGCAAGCCATGACACGAGCCAGTGGTAGCCATGACACGAGCCAGAGCCAACCAAGACACAAAACAGACTCACAAAACAAGCCAACAAAACCTCAGGAAAGTCAGCCAGCAGCAGTGCTTTGGGGACGGTCTCAGGGCAACTTCCAAGCTTAGGGACTCCAAACCAACTATGGGGCATGACTCTAGGGAGGGTCTACTAACTTTTTGTCCAGGAAACCTTCCTCATAAAACGCCAGGAACACCCCTCAAAACATAAGCCAAGTTCAACAGTCCAGTTCTCACCTATTTAGAAGCAGTTGAGATGTCACTCTCAAAGTTTCCTCTTTTGGCCAAGCAAACTCAAGGGCTTTTTGCTCAGACTTTGGGGACTAGTACTACTCCAGTTTAGGACCAAAACACCAAGAAAAAGTCCACTATGTACCATATAACAAAGCAGCAGCAAGGCAACAAGGAACCTGTCCTTTTCAGAACTGTTTTTCTATTGTTCACTTTATTTCAGTTTGTATCAGTTTGTAGTTGTTATTTTGTTTTCTTTTGAGGATCATTATTAACCTTAGATGTGTTTGAACGTTCAAGATGTAATCCTAATGCCTATATAAGGCTTTTTTCTAATGAATGAGAGGCATATTTGAAGTAAAACATAAAACTGAAACCCTGTTTCTGTTAACATCTCTTGGCTGTGTGCTTGAGACAACTTCCTTTTCTTTGTGCTTGGAAGTGAGCTTAGACCCTTAGCTGTGTGCTGGGATCAAGGTTCAACCCTCAACCATTGGCTTTGTGCTTTGGTAAAGGTTTCTATCTCTTTCTTTAAGCAACCAGTTCAAACATAAACAGAGCAATTGCAAAGTGTCTAACCTTAGTTCAATTTGTCATTGTTTAGCTTGTCTTTCTGAATAGTTTCATTGCAAAGCACATCTCAGATTCACTCTCATTGTCGCTGTCAGAGATTAGGTCAACACTGACGTTGCTCAGACACATGTTGGCGACTTCTTCCTCTAACTCGTCGTCTTCTGTGTCAAGATCTCCCCAGCAATAAGCCATCATGACTTGCTTGAATTCCTTCTTGGTTTTGTCTCTTTGATTTTTGTCTTTGATTTTTTTCCAAGTAGGGCAATCCTTAATCATATGATCATTGTCCCCACATTTGAAGCAACCACGACTTGAGAGAGACCCTTTTGACTCGATTGGCTTCTTATAAGATTTGTTAATGTTATTGTTAAACGTTTTTCCTTGTGTTTGATTAAAGAATTTTTTCTTTAAACGTCTAGCAAATAACACTATTTCATCTTCAAGATCCAAATCTTGTTTTTCACTAGACTCGGCCTGTAAAGCCACCTTCTTACTATTACTATCGTTTGCCTCATCCTCATCAAGAGTAATCTCGTGAGCCATTAGGGTTCCGAGTAGCTCTTGATAAGATAGGTTAGATAGATCTTTACATCCCTCAATTACCGTCACCTTAGGTCTCCATCATTTAGACAAACTTCTAAGGATCTTTCTGGCAATTTCCTCGGAGTCAAAAGTTTTACCAAGATTTTTCAATTCATTAATGATACTAGAGAAGCGAGTGGACATGCTATCAAGTGATTCATTTTGCTCCAAAGAGAACAATTCGTATTTTCGCATTAACAATGCAATACGTTGCTTTTTGACAACAATCGTCCCCTCATAGGCTAACTCTAGACCATCCCATATTACCTTGGCAGTTGAGCTAGATGAGAAACGGTCAAACTCAGTAGCAATCATGCCGTTTTGCAACAGACTGATAGCTTTTGAATTTTTCTCAGCTTTCTTATAATCTGCCTCAACTTAGTCCTCTTCTTTCTTTTCGGTGGAAGTGCCAGTAATAGATCCAGGCATGATCTTATTAGGGCCATTCTTAATGATTAGCCAGCACTCCCAGTCGTTACCCTTTATGTAATGGGTCATCATATTTTTCCATAAACTGTAGTTCTTCCCATTGAATACGGGACACTTCAGGTGTTTGAAATCCATTAAAATAAAATTAAATGCAGCGGAAAATAAATAAATAAAAAGATAAAATACGGACCAAACTCCTTGTGGTAAGGTAATCAAGAGCACGAGGCTCTGATACCAATTGAAGAGTCTATTGATCGAATACGAAAAGGGGGGGGGGTGAATTGAGTATTAAAAACTTGCCCCACTTTTTCGATTTATATGATATGTAATTAATTATTTGATCTTATAGATTAAAATCAACTAATTAATTAATCAAAGTAAGCACTAGTAACGAAATAACAAAATAACGAAAAGTAAAGAGAGAGGCACACATGATTTTGAAGTGGTTCAGTTTCACAAGTCGAAACCTACGTCCACTATTCTCGATTAATAATCTTTAGTACCTTTCTCCGGATTACAAAAATTATCAACCCACTCGTATAATAACCTATGATTATAACTCAAGGCGTGTATCGCTAAATACTATATACTATTTTACGTTAATAAGAAAGTACAATATAACTCACTTAGATTCTCGTTAAAAAATAAGTAAGATTATGTGATGTACTATTATCTAATAACGTATTTCACATGAGCGACTGACAAGGAAGATGCACGACTTTTTTGTAAAAAAAAACACTTAAAATAATTCTCTCAATTGTATAAAAGTCGTTGTGTATGATTGAGATGGAAGGAGTATTTATAATAGAAGCATAGAAGATATAAAATCTAAAACTCTAGCTTAATATTTAAGAAAGATATTTATCTTTAATATCTCAAAATATTATTTGCTTTATCTTTTAGAAATATATTTATCTTTAATATCTCAAAATATTGTTGTAAAGATATATTAGAATTCTAGGTTTAGGTAAACAAGGAAACAAGCCTATGGTGGCCGAAATCCCTATGTCCACGAAACCCTAGGAGCCGCAACCCTAGGGCGCACAATCCTTGGTTTACACGAAACCCTAGGTGGCACAAACCCTAGGTGAGCTTGTTAGGTTAACAACAAATTGAGATAGAATATATTAGAAACTCTAGGTAGCATGACAACTCATAAGTTGTATTACTAACCAATACAATCTCATAAATACATCCTCTATTAAAACTTTTGATAAATATTAAAATACTCTTTCTCTTTTTGAAAACATTTAAAATATTTATTTCCAAAATCATATATCAACTCTTATCATCCAGAGTTATAGGTTAAAGCTATAACTTTGAACTTTAGTATGTAAAGTTAGTTCAAAGTTATAAGTGAGTCATAACTTTACAAACTTAAAATCACTCAAATGGAATAGTTACCGAATGACGACCTATACTATCTAATCTTCACAAAGATCTTCAGTATACGGATCATCTCTTCATCTTGATCACAAAGACCCTCCATCTTGAGTCTTGTGTTATTTGAAGTAGATCTTGCTTGAATTGTTTCTTTAAAGTTATAACCAAGGTAGCTATAACTTTGCATATGAACTTCCAAAGTTATTCCTGAAGTTCATATAACTTTGTCTCACAGAACTTTGTCAAAGTTATGTCTTAAGCTCCTATAACTTTGATCTTCTTTCTTGTAATTGTTGTTAGCTATGATAAGACTAAAGCACACAATTACATGCATATGATAAATCAAGTAAAGCACATTATCAAGTAAACACATGTCATTATCAAAACTATAAAATAGGTTCAACACTCATCATAGCCACTGGGCCAATTGAGCAAAGGTTAACTTCCAGATTGTGGACATTGAAGCATCCTTTAATATACTTCTGGGAAGGCCATGGATTCATGCATCTAAAACAATAACATCCACCCTACACCAGAAGATCAAAATTTCTTTAGATGGCAAAGTAGTGACAATCACTTCGTCACCTATCAAGGTTGTGATAGAGAAAATATCCAGCAATCAAGTAATCACAGATCAAGTATACGAGCTTCAAGGATCTTAGAGTGTGAATCTCGTAGAGAGTAAGTTGGCGCCTCTATATTTTGACCAATACTCCAACTTAGTGGTCAACCACATGCTCAAATCTCAGGGATACTTCCCAGGGATGCCTTTAAACCCTACCAGGAAGAGTACCCTTGCCCCTTACAAAGAAGGGAAATCTGGAAAGATAACATTGGGATTAGGATACAAACCCACAAAGAAAGAAACTATGGAAATGCTTGCTCAAGTTCAAAATTGTAAGAGTAAAGGAATCCAAATGGAACCTTATCTCCCTACTCTAAATGGATATTTCGTTAGGGAGGGAAGCCATGAATACTTTCAGGGGTTTCCCGAACCTTGGCATTACAAGGGAATACAATTAGCTGGAATCGAGGTCTTCCACGATTGCAACTTTATCCCTTCAGAAATGGTTCCTACCGTCAAAACTCGCCGGACACCTTGTTTAGACGAACAAGCAGTTAGCCTTTTCTTCGGAGAAGATCGATTCGTTAGAGCTGGACAGGATGAGATCATTACCATGATATTGTTGGAGTAAGTATCCTCAACAATAGTGCGATCACATAATTAAATCTCAATAATAAGAATACAAAGGGATGATGCATATTATAGTCAACTAGTCAACATAAACCGGTAACGATTGGCTCTTAGGTCATAATTGTTGTTCTAATTAAGAATTAAAACAACATGATTACTACCTTAAGTCTAGACTCTACCATAGTGCATTGTAAAGACAAATCTATGTTCACCCTCCCCCATGCTCTAGAGGTGGTCGGTCATGATGCTTGATAAGAGGAAATTTTTCCTCTTATCCAGTACATAATTGATCATATCATTTTTGTATGCTTATATCTCTTTTTCCCTTTTCACACTAAAAGAAACTTAAGAAGTTTTCACAAAATCCTTAGTTCATATTCTCTAATAATATACTACTGTAGTATTAAGAGTTATTAGATAATTTTTAAGGGATACTACTTATAATACTAGTGTAGTAATTTAGTAAAGATTAAAAGAATTGTCTTGGATCCTACTAATGGCAGAGTTTCTACTTTGAAACTTGGAAGTTCATCCTTCTTATTTAAGCTCAAGAACAACATTTGGAAGGTGTCCAAATATTGTGCTCATATTGTTCATATTCAATATAAGGAAAAATGTTTCTTCTTATCTTTGTGTTATTTTGTTATGCATGCATAACATCTAAATAGTTTAAGAGTAAAATATTCATAAAATTATATTAGAAATGTCTAATATCGAGTTTAAGAAACTTTCAGATACTTCAAGACGATCATTTCAACCCTGCGGCGTTGATCACCAATGCCGGTTCAAGTCAACCAAAAGGATGGAGAAAGTCGATCAAATGGACCAACAACCAAGGGAAACTCTTCAAGGTCACTATCGGGGAAGGAAAGATGTTCAAAGAAGAACAAGAAGACAACGAATTCGAGTAAGAGTCGGAGCCGGAGTCGTAGTGCGAGTCAGAGTCTAGCGAAATTCCTAGAAAGTCTCCTCCTACTGTCGCCCCCATTCCTTTATTTCTCCTAGCTTAGCATCTAATAATAACAGCAGTTTGGAAAATGTCCCAGCAGCTGTTCCTTTACTACCTCTGAGTCTTGAATAGATGCCCTCTTTGTTTCAGTTATTTTCAAAATATAATATGAATAAACAAGATTCTGCTTATGCCTTGTGTTGTTCTAAATGCAATTCTGTTTATGATGACAATGAGGATAATCCTGACCCAGAATCGATCGACTTACCTCCCTATATAATTAATGAAATACTACAAGAGGGAGAAGAGGCACCAGTCATAGAAAACACTTAAACCATCAACGTACGGACCGAACTAGGACCCCGAGAACTTAGAATAGGGACGACCCTAAATCCGACTGAGAGGGCCAGTTTTGTAGACCTCCTACACGAGTTCAAAGACCTTTTCGCTTGGTCTTACAAAGACATGCCAGGGACCGATATGGATATTCCAAAGCTCCTAATTCCGATTAAGTCAGGCTTCAAACCCGTAAAACAAAAGCTCCGTCGGATGAGGACAGAATGGGCTCTTAAGATTAAAGACTAAAGATTAAAGAAGAGGTCATTAATGAAAGTCCTAGACCTCTAATTAGACTCCTCTAATTAGTTCATTAAATTACATTAACTTAATGATTTACGATCTAGTTATCATGCATGCAAATATAAAAGCATAAAAGAAAAGATAAGACGAAAACATCCTTACATTGGGATTTTTCGGTTAATAAGGGCACAATAAGAACTCCTTCTTATTGTTCTTGAGCATGTAGTTAGTGGATGATCCTCCATAAAACAACGTCCAAAGTAGAAGGTCTCCTTCTAGTTGCACCCAAGAATCAACCCAAATAATCTTAGCTTATTATTAACTAGATAATAAGTAAGAAATACTACTACTAATATTATTGTAATACTACACTAGTAATATGTAGAGAATATTAGTGTATATGAGTGTTTAGAGAGAAGTTGATTTTAGTGATAGAAATAAGAAATAAGAAAGTGAAGTAAGCATACAAAATTGAACAACTTTTGTTCAATATATAGGCCATATGGCCGGATGACACAAGCTCCAAATGAGCTTTGTTTTGCTTATTTTTATTCTCATTCAAATAGAAAGTGTGTGGGATTGATTATAATCATGTTCATGTCTTAACTTGTCATAATCATTATGTTGTAGTGTGATACAAGAAATGAACAATCATCATTGTGTTTTTCCACTATAATTTCGGTCCACATGGTAAAATGTAGTCCATTTTAATTTTTGATATTTGTCCCACAAATACTTATAATCATATGCTTAATTATCTTATATAATTAAGTGTTAATTTGATCATATAAGAATTATATGACTCAAATTAATAATCATTATACACTCAACTTTTAAGTAATATTTTACCATTATATCAAAATATAATGGGTCCCACAATGCCCAGTTAATTTATTTTACAACTCCTTGTAAATATAATTAACTAATTACCTCTATCTCAAAATATATGCATAACCTCAACTTATTTAATGAATGAACAATTAATCACTAAATAAAATCTTATTTAATCGTATTAAATAAGACGTAAAATTTATTTAGTCAGTTATCGTATAATTGACTAATAAACTTAAGTGTAATGAGTTCCTAACTCAATTTGCAATAAATAACTCTCGTAACTAAACGTACATATCAAATATATGTAATGCCCTAATTAAACTGTATCATATACAAATAATTAGTATTCTATTTGGGTCTCATTCTATAGGTGTGACCTAAAGGGATCAGTTGATCACCGTCGTCATACGACAATAACGTCAAACTCTAGTCAGCTGAGCGTTACCGATTTACGTTAAACAAATGACGTGGAGTATCAAAATATACTAATCATGCATGTATATTCCAAATGAGTTTCATTATATAAATGCACTATTGTGAAGGACACTTATTCCAACAATCTCCCACTTGTCCGATACAAGTTGTGCATGCAGCAACACTATTGTGGAGGACTCCTCATTCTACAATATCTCCCACTTGTCTCGACAAGTTGTGTGCTACCGATTCTCTTGTCTCTTTTGTGTCACATCCTCCTACTCATCGCAAGGTGTCTTACAGGTCGCACTTGCGATTAAAAATTATAAAATAGAGTGGTTTTCTCGATCTGGGAGAGTAACTCTCTAACCGGAAAATCTACCAGAGATCTCTTCCGAGCGTGGCCACGCATTTCCATTTACTACTCCTCGAGTGGCCCGAAGATGTTAATACCCAACGTTGGTGGAAAATTCATGTTGACCCATCTTACACTGTATAATGCAGATCACCATGACCAAGAAGATGCCCATCGGCCTCCTTTCACGGCACGACCTAGGACAAAAACCAAAGTCAATCAGAAACTACACCGACTCAAGTAAATGGTCGCCAGTCTAACGAATCGACTCATAGGAATACAATAGAAATCCCCGCCACGACCAGGCTTCAACTATTTTGATAAGGGACTCTATTATGGTCACTGCCCGACATAGTGTCTCAACAGTCTGTCTATGTAAACGACCAGTCATCTCCATGACCCCATGGTGCTGAACCAACCATCGATCGACTTACAATCTAGTCACTTTGAGACGTCACCTCAAATGAATGACTAGGGACAAAACTTTAAGTTCATCATGTTCACTTGAATTGGGTTCAACCTTTCTTTCAGCCAATTCGGATTAACAAAGTATTAAAATTTAGTCAAACTAAATAAAGAGTTTTTAATAAAACTCTAACAATGAATGCGATTATCTAATATTTGGAAAAATTGATACGCGATCAATAATTTCATATCTCATAATCTATAGCAATTCAGGTACATATTTCAATCCCCATTGAAATGACATGACTATCATGTTAAGCTTGCAAAAGCATAGCTAATGGATTAGCAATACTTGCATCTTTCCCATCTTTCTGATTGCTATTTCCCTTTGTCTACATAATCTCATATTACATAAAACTTTCTGAGTACGTGTCTAGGTTTTAATCTAGACTTAGGACTCTTGGCCTAAAGGTAGCTCCTACTGTTTTACCAATATCATGGGATAGGATATACAACTATAGGAACTACTTTTAGTCCCTCCAATACTGTCGAATCCAAGCTACTTTCATATACATCATCAAATGATGCAATGTACTCCATTTCCGTTGTGAATTCCGTAATGATTAACTTAATGGAACACTTCCAGTGAATATATGACCTACTTAAAACCTTTCCAATAGTCCTTTATGCTTGGTACTCTTCCAACAGATAAATTTTCTATAAAACACAGCCTAATCAATTTGGAAACTGAAGTCTGTGTAACCCCTTACACGCAACTCACTTTAAACTCCAAACACATGGAACATATCTTGAGTCCTTCACAAGTACTTAAGGATGTTCTTTATGGCTATCAAGTGACTCTCACTTCGATTTGATTGCAAACGACTCGTCATGCTCAAAGCATAGGAAATTTCGAATTGAGCATACATCACAGCGTATATATTTGATCCCGCAGCGGAAGCAAAGGGAATAAATTATCATGTGTTCAACTTCCTTGAACTGGTCAAAGATCTTATCAACATAAGAATTTTGACTTAATGCTAATATCCTTTTAGATTTATCTCCATAAATCCAGATATCAAAGAGATGTATTCTACTTCTCCAAAATCTTCCATCATCTAAAATGATCAATATGTCTCCAGATATAAGACTGATGAAAACCACATTACTCCCACTAAACTTCATGTATAAACATAATTCCTCGAGATATCGAGAAATATTTTGATGACATGATTGACACTCTAATTCCAACTCTTTAGTGCTTACTTAAGACTTTCTCTTAAATTTGCAAATTAACTTAGGATAATTAGGATCTACGAACTCACAGGTGAATATAAAATATACTACCTCTTCTAGAATCGTATTCAAGAAGGTGGTTCTTGAGATCCAATTGACATCAAACTATTATGATATGCTTTAATCGCTAAGTGTTATCGAATGGATCAAAGCATTGCAATTGGTATAAACGCTTTCCCTACCAATTTATCTTTGAAAACAATTTAATGTTCATCCATGCAAATTTCGATCTTAAGGTCAATTTATACTAAAGATGTCGTACTTCTTCAAGTAAAATTTACCAGGTCACATACATGACCATCGTGCATGAAGTCCATTTCGAATCGCATGACTCTAAGCCGTAGCATGAAGTTGGGACTAGAAATATTCGTCTATAATTCACAGGTGAGTCACTTTAGAAAAGTAATACGAACTCATCACACTATTAAATAGTGGAAAATTTCCACCTGATCTCCTAGGTTCCAAACAAACAACTACTGAACAAGCAATAAGGAAACCCTTTCCGGACCATATGCTCAGTTTGTGGCTCTTGAAACATTTTCTCCCACTCTGTCTTATCAAGAAATAATCATATTTTTATTGAAAGACAGCATCACGAGTCACAAACGCTTTGTTATCGTGGTCAATGTAGGATTATTGAGCATTTGTTTCATTCAGATAACTTACAAATTAGGTATGTTACCCATCCATATCGTATATGGAATAAAATCAGACTGTTTCAAATGTGGTTGATATGGTGGGAAAAGAAATAGCAGACAAAATAATAAGATCCCAAGGTTAGTCAAGTGGCTCAGTGTGACTTGACAAAGACAAAACCATATCGTATAAGGTTCTGTTTCTCTATGCAACACCACCTTATCTCATAATGCGTGTTATAGATATTTCTTGTTATGCTTTGGTCGTAAGTCCTTGATCTAATACTATTGGTGGTTAACTACTTCACAATGAAGCTCTTTGAACTTTTCAAAGATTTTTCTTAGCACCTCATTAAGTAGAATCAAACACAATATCTACTTGAATCGTCGGTAAATAAAGTGAAGTAGTCATTACCATCTCTGGTTGTGTTTATTGTTGGGCCATACATATTCTTATGTTATAAGGCCAATAACACAATAGTTCGGTTTCCTTTTCAATAAAAGGGCACGAATCTTCTTGTCTTGAATACAAGATTTGCACACGCCATAAGATTCGAAAATCAAATGTTTTAGGGGTACTAGTCATTACTAGTCTCTTATGTGCTACACAATCCAGAATTAAGATTAGATTAGGGACACCGATTTTGAGCCTTTTACAATCTATATGACAAGTAAATTCTAGTTTAGGTCAAGAATATAATTACCTTTGATTGGTATGGCATAACCATTGACCAAATGCAGGCATAAAAAGATACAACGCTTGTTCTACTCACAAAAATGAAACACTTGTGTCGTACACTAATGTTGATACTATATTCTTATTTAGAGGTCGTGTACATAATAACTTTTATTAAAGTATACCTCTAAATCAAAAACTAGATTGAGCACATTATTATAACTTTTATATGTCTCTATAGAAATAAAACTACAATAGTTTTATTTCCCTTGTCGGTCGACATTTAATCATGGCTAGTCGTCGCACGAATCATTATTATATGTATTGATTACATCTATGAAAATCATAATGGGTATCTAATACCCAAAAATTGCATTTAGCAAAATAAATGTCGATCATATAGATATTATGGGTGAAAATAGTACACCCAATTTCTAACTCTTTAGAAAACTTGGGGCAGATTCTTTTCTTGTGTCCTATACTGTAAGAATAGAATCTTCAAGGGTTGGGTTCGACACCTTGCTTGGGCTTGACTTATCTATTTAAAATAGCATTGCCTTTTCCCTCGCCTTGTGCCAACATCGTGCCAACCTACTCTTGAACCTTGTCCTATTCTTAACATTTAAGAATAAAGCATCCTTCTTAGAGCTCCCACTCACTTTCATGAGCCTCTACTTAGACAAGTATATTAGAATTATAATAAAGACTATTCTTCATTTCATTCATGGTTTTACCTTAAAAAAGATAAACTTTTTATGAAGTGACTACGGTATTTGGTTAATCACGATTTCAAATAAATCGAGAAACCCTGTCGTCCCAACTAATTTGGCCTCTTTTGAGGTAAGCCTCGATAAGGAGCATTATGAAGACATACCAAAATACAAATATTTTCTTTCGAGCAAAAAGATTGATGTACCATTGTTATAAGAAGTCGTCACAAAAATCAAAACGTTTTTGACTAAGTGTGACTTATTTATATACTCTTCATAAGAGACATTTGCAATGGTGAAAATGAGGATAAAAAGGAAAAAATTATTTTGTCATTAGCTATGGTGGTTTAAATAGAGATTTAAATCGCAATCAAAAATGATACTGTATAAATTAATGGAAAATCCTTTCCACGATTGAACGGATTTACAAGTTTGTAGAAAGATAAATATTTGTCATTGCGCGTATAAAATAAATATCAACGAAAAATAAACATTTATTGCTTATATTTAATTTACTTGTAAAACAATTTTAACAAGTCACTCATATAATGACCCCTCACGAAATTGTATAAGTGATTCCGAGACCCGCATTTGAGATAAAAATGAACATGTTATGCCACTTTTATATAATAAACGGTAAGTCAACATTTTGACTAATTCTACCCCTAGAACTCTCGGTCGACGAATTACAACCAAATTCATCTCATAGTCTCGGGACAACGCTTATCCCGTTGAGTCCAACCCAATTTAGGCGTGTGATCGCATCACCCTACTTACCCGAGGTAAAAATGGTCCACGTTGTTGTTGCCCTAATGAACACGGGGTTCATACGTCTTTCAATTGGTAAGGCTAAATCTCAATTTCTTTTAAGTTATGTGAGAGGTCTTGTCAATTTAGTTATTAATTCCCTATAAGTGAACTAAATCGGTGAATTTTAAAATAACGTTGAATTGACAATCGAGAAATAAAAATGCATGTTGGCGATTTTGGCATGTGCAGAAAAACATAAAGCAGACAAATAATAAATCCTAGTATGGCCACCTAGCTAATCTAATTAACTAGACGATTACAAAATCAGAAACCAACTCCTTGGCCCCTTGCCCCTTCATGGAACATACTTCAAAAAGGCACCGTCTATTGGAACACCGACTTCGGAAATCTCCGTCTTCATAATAATTAATTACAAAAAGATACAAATAAAATTCCTATTACACATTTGCACTGAAAATATACAGAAAACAGGACAACAGAATAAGAAAAGGGCTTTGGAATGAACACACAAGTTGTACTTTGTTTAAGGACTGAATGCTGAGCTTGGGACAGATAGGACCTTAACCAATGCACACAGCCAATGGTTGGGGGTTGAGACTTGACCCCAGCACACAACAAAGGACCTAGACTCACTTCCCCGCACACAACAAAGGAAGATTACTCCAGCACAGAGCCAAGAGCTTAAACAGAAAACAATGTTTCAGTTTTAAAGTGTGCTTCAAATTCTGAGTTGTATTTAATTAGTTAAAGGCCTTATATAGATAGGCAACAAGGTTACATCTCAGTCGTTCATTACATCTAGGGCCACAAAGGCTTACAAAATAAGACAGACTAACAGCTACAAGTTTTGCAGAATACTGACATAAAGCAATAAAGCAGAAAAGCAATCCTAAAGAGACAATCTTCCTTAATTGTGTTGCTCAGGCATGTCTTGATTGAAGAGTGGACTTCCAGGCTTGGTTTTATGAAGCCAACTGAAGTAGTATGGATCCTAAAGCTGTGCCAAAGGTCCCTCACGAATGGTTTGTTCAAAAGGGGAAGACTGACAGTGACACATTAACTACTGCACAAAGGGGTTGAAATTTGGACTGTTGGACTTGGTTCCTAGAATAACTCTTGATGTGGATATTTTCTGAAGGAGAAGTCCTGGACAAAAATGTAGGGGACCCTCTCTAGGACCAAGCCCGTGCATAGGTTGGTTGTGTTTAGGTGTATTTGCTCACCAGGGTCTCTGCCCAAGGTGACTGTGACTGTTTTGTTTGCAGGCTGTTCTTGTTGTGATTGGTGGGGTTGGGGCTGTTTTTATGGGCTGTTTTGTGGCTGTAGGAAGGGTTGGTTTTGTTGGGTGTGTAGTGAAGGTTGTTGGGGTTGTAGAGTATGTTGTCATAGCTAGTTATGTAGGCCCCTAAGTTCCTGGTTGTGGTGCTCTAGGGGCCTCCTAACTCTCCTTGACTGTGTTCTGCTAGGTTGGTTTGTGTGGCTTGCTTCTGGCCTTGAACTCCTGTTGCAACCTCCTCTGCTTGAAAAGGATTTGCCCTCAAATATTCATCATCTTCAGACTCTCCATGTGACACCCTCAAATTTGCGGAAAGAAAAAAAATAATTTAACTAAATAAAAGATAAGAATACATAATAAAGGTGTCATAAATAAAAAGGTTCATAACAAAACGGAATTAAAATTATACATAAAAACTATCTGAAACGGGAGACATATCTCCCGTATAAATACAGAAATAAAAGAGTGTATAATAATATATAATCTAAGAACCGAATATAGGTCCAAGGTAAATACTTCGCTCGCTAGCTCGTCAATGTACCCAATGTATGCATCACAAACCTGCCAACCGCATTAAATATAAACACGGAAGCCACAGTTAGTGGGGAGTAACTCCGAGTTCTCCCAGCCACGAAATGTCGAGTTTAATTAAACATGAATAACATAAAAGCAATGTATATGGGAAATACAAAACTTTAACATATATGATATGCTTTTCATGTTATGAAACAGATAACTAACAAATAACCTAGCATGTGAAAGCTATCATGTGAAACCGATAATAAACTATAACTCGAGGTAGGGAAGCTGGTATGCTAGCTCAGAGGTTCCTCTCAGAAACATGGCCATGATCCACTCAAACCCTAATCAACACGTAATCATGTGAATCAGTTAACAATCGGTAATCCAAACTCTATCAATCCTAGCCGGCTTGCATCTCACCTTCTAGAACTCATAGAATCATACAAACATGAAAGACCAATACCTCTACAAACAGGCATAAGTTCTCAGGACAGTCAATAGAAGACTTCTGTAACGCGAGGCTATACCACAAGGTAGGAAAACATCCTAGTCCTAGACTGATCAGACCTAGCGACAACAGCTATTCCATTCCCCGTCTCATGACATAACCGTACACAAGAAACTCTGCTAGGCGACCCCCTAAGCAGAG
>JAIUZE010014373.1:0-14165 GCA_022085475.1 Heliosperma pusillum | reverse complement strand
ATGTTCGTTGCAAGCTTTGGATAATGAGTGCTCAGTTGTTATGGAATATAGAGTTAGAATGGTGAACTTATTTATCTTGAGTATTAGTAACCACCATAGCTTTCTAATGTGACTTTTTATATTTGAGGCTTCGAGCGTAGTAATGATCGAATTAAGTTTGTTAGGGCGTATTAAAGAATTCTTATAAGCGAATGGATTGTGGATTTTCCCTTGTCGTGAGACTTTGGATGAGACTAGTTGGATCTTAGATTATTATGTTTGGTTGCGTGGATTGTGTTTTGATTTTCGAGGATGAGAAAGTTCATTGTAGATTTAGGATAATGAGTTTGAAGTAAATTGGATTAAAGGATTTCATGGTAAGTCCTTTACTTTGTGGTTGTTAGCGATCATGTTTCCATAGATAAATCTTTTGTTGGTAGTTTCTAGTAAGAGTTTTGATGAAACTAAGAAGATTAAAGTGCGTAATAAATCTTTCATGTGGATTGTTAGTTGTGGAGTCTACCGTGCCGATGTACCTTAGTAGATTCTAATTGGATTCGAATAATTGGGATTTGTTACTCGAAGTTTCGTGATTATGGAATATTTTTGTAGGATTTCTGATGATTGAAAATAATGAGTTGCAAATTGGGTAAATTGCATTCTCTTGAGAATTTGGTTTATTAGTAGAGTTAGTAATGTCGAATTCTTGTAAATCTTCCTGCCGACATTATCTTGATCTTCCTATCCCAAAGAGTTCAATTTGTTTTGTTTTTGCGTGTTTTGTATATATTTTGTTACCCTGAATTGTGTGTGAATTGTACGAGTCGCGCTATGTGCGTGTAATGTCCTGTTATTTCATTTTATCTTTGATAAAACCTTCAAAATTCCATATTATATTTCTAATTTAGCGTTTCAAAGAAGTCTAAAGATGGTTTTTGTACCTCCTTTTTGGAAAAAAATAGATTTCTTTCGCTTTTATATTTGGATTTTACGTTTGGTTGGATGTTTGCACTTGTTATTGGAGACGTCTGATAACTAGTCCTACACTTACTAACACTTGTTTGATTTTCGATTTCACTATTTCGACTTTGATTTGATCTGGATAATTAGAGTCCTCGTTCGCGACGGGCACTCTTGAGATCCGTAAGTAAAGTTTCACACTTATGAAAATTCTCCTTAAACCGTTTTCGAGAAGAACCTCGTTTCATAAATGTTTCCCTTGTAAAATTTTTCTTGTAAATTCTTAAAAACCGATTATTGTCCTTGATACTTTTGTTTTCTACTCTCAAGTTTCGAGGACGAAACTTTTTAAAAGGTGGGGTGATTGTAACACCCGCAAATGTACCCTATTTTTCTAGTAAAAATATTTTACGGATACTTTTCAGCAAATTTTAGTTTTAATTTAGAATTTAATTTTTCCGAGTCGAATTTAGAATTTCCGAGTTCGTATTTGGAATTTCCGCGAGATTCCATGGGAATCCCGTCTTAAGGCGAGGTTGACTTTTATTGACTTTTTCCTCATATATACTCATACTCCCTTAACCTATTTTCACTCAAACACATTCAATCTTACTTCTTCCTTAAGCAAACCAAACCCTTGCCTCCATAAACTTTCCGATCTTTGAATCATCGTATCTCCTTCTTTTCTTGTTGAAATTCTCGTAAGTTCGTCTTAATCTTTCCCTCTTATCTTCCTCTATCCGTATTGGTAATAAAATTACCGTCTTTCTCGCTTTTTAAATTATCCGTCTTTCTCAAGGTGAATGATATTCATCTTTTATTATCTAATTGTATGTAGGTGGAGTTTAGGAAGGTTAGAAATCGATTAAAGACGCGAAAAGGGTAAAGGTGAAGGGTTACCGATATCAGTGACGTTGTTTAATGCTTATATGATAGAAATCGTATTAGAATACGATTAGTAAGTTTAGGAATCATGTTATGGATGTTGATTGTTGTTATTTGATGATTGTTGATGATGAATATTGATTGTTGATAGTTATTAGAAATGGATTATGAGAATTGGAAATGATAGGATTGAATTTATGTTGAAGGCTCACGGGTGAATTGGTAACACATGTCACGGGCGTGAAATACAAGTCACGGTCGTGACTTGTGCAGTTTCACTGCACTGACCCCTTTTCGTAAAATGATCATATCTCCTTCGTTACTTGCTTGTTTTGGGCTGGTGACCTATCGTTGGAACCGTAAGAGGATAAGCTATCACCTAGACTTGGAATTTCTGTATTTGCATGTCTAGAACTCTAGTTATGACAGTTTGAAGTGAACCCTTATTTTAGTTAGTTTCCAAACTTGTTGTTTTGGAGAAGTATCTATGTTTCTTATTTATTATGCTTCTTAAACTTGGTCTAATGCTTATGTATCATGTATTGATTCATGTTTATCATATTTACATTTATATAATGTCATATTCACATGTTTTGTGACGGTTTTTGGCATGTCCCACTTTGAGTCGGTTTTTACAAATGATACGGTTTGAGCACTATTTTGTCTTGTGCTTTGTACTCTCATTCCCTTGGCTACCTCCACGTTCGTAAGGCTGGAATGTCGGAACGGGGAGGTATCCTACTGCTTAAATGCATGTGTTAGTGGGCATATGACGACGTTGTTGGGAGTTGAACGCTTATGCGTTGATCGACCCGGCCGTCAAATGTTGTGTACTTGCAAGGTGGTGTTATTTGCATGTAGCGTACCGCTTGTTATGAGGCTTGTGCTCTTTTCCGCCTCTTTCGTGAATTGATCTACCGAATTTGGGGTACTCGGCGTCTTTGTAAGACCGAGTCTTGGATGCAAAATGTCATCGCATGTCGAATCGAAAAACGTTTATTCCGAGAATCTGGCCAGGTTTAGACTAGGACCGTATTATTATCGTCGTGCTACCAGGAGGAAATTAGTCTACATATACGAAATGTAGCATCGTGTATGAGTTCAGGGAAATGCTTTATCCCGTGGATGCCTTTTAATCATACTTGCCATGTACACGGTCGTTGCCATGTCGTCGTTCTTGAATGCGTGATTTCATGACTTATTATTCATGGTCATTGCATGATTGGGCATTGTCAATGTATTGGTATGTCTGAATGGATGATAATATGATGAATTTATTGTGATCATCGCATGACTTGGCATGGTTGTTTGTCGAGTCTCAATCTTATCAAACTTATACCGCTAACGGTGAGATGCAAGCCCTAGTGAGCGTATTCGGTTGCCTAAGAGTGTCTTCCCCGCGTCTTTGTATAACATGATGGATTCGGACTTGTACCTCTTATGCTCTTATCATTATATATTGAATTGCCTATCTATCCTTATCGTATCTCACATGTATATCTATATATGCATGCTTCTACTTTTGTATTTCCTTTATGTACGTTTAATGTGATATGGCTGGGAGAACCCGGAGTTACTCCCCCTGACTGTGGCGTTCATGTTTTTCATGGATGAACAGGTTGCTTGATTTGGATGGCTTTTTGCTATGATATTTTGGGTTTGGGTGTGAGCTAGCGGGCGTAGTCCCTGGATGAAATACCTCTAGACGATTTTAGCTTGTTTGCTAAACACTTTTACTTTGTTAACATTTGGAGAGACTTCGTCTCTTGTTGTAGTTAATTCGTACCTTGGTTTGTAATATTTGACACTCCTCGTATATTTCTTCTTGCATGTATAAAAGTTTTAAAAACTTCTTATTTCCGCTATATAATTCACATGCTTGTATGTTTTATATTTCCGCATTCGCGAGGGTTGTCACATGTTTTATACTTTTCCTACTTTTAAGGGCTGATTGACAACTAAGCAATTTGGTTGCTCCTTTAATAAATCCTCCCTTAATATAAAAGCTAGGGTTTTTGAAGATTTTTAATTGGTTCCTTTATTTAAGGAAGTAAAAAGCAACTTTTCTGATTTGAATAGTGGGGTTCCTAAAAATTAGGAGTTTTAATTTCTACACCTATTTCTCTATTCTACAACTTCTACATTTCACATTATTCATTATACATCTTCTATAATATCAAGTTTATTAACTATACAATTAATACATGAATCATGTCACCAAAAAAAAAAATACATTAATCAATGATATCATACAAATAAATTATAAAACACAAATGAATTAAAAAATTACAAATTAATGTGAATCAATTTAATTTTTTTTATATGATAAAAAAAATATTGTATATAAAAAAATAAAAAAAAGTTTGCCATACTCAATAAAATCAATATTTTTTTTAAAGAACACAAAGGAGTATAATTAGATTAGATAAAATCAATATTTCTTAAATTTCTCCAACTATTGAGATTATAAATAGGGTAACAAAAAATGTACAACTTTATATAAAGTTAATTTATGATTTTATATACTTAGAATCCGTAACAAAAACGTACTCTGTATATATTTTTTAAATTCATAACCGCAATTTTTACAAGTTCGGAACTATTATTTTTAGAACTACGATTTTCTTAATTTATTTCATAATAATGACGAAAAATAAAATCTGTGCATTCTTTGCACGAGCTTAAAACTAGTAAAGATTAATCCATAATCAAGTTAACATCCACCACATTTTATAACTTAAGTTTTAACTTGTTTAAAAATTAAATAAAATGAATAAAAAATCTATAACGTGTTGTAACAATATCATAAAAAATTAGTTAAATTTTTTTTGCAAGAAAAGGTACATCCTATTTATTCATCCACAAGGGCAAGCAAATAGGAATAGTTTCTTACAAGAGAGTCCGAGTAATTAACCATAAATAGAGTTGAGGTGATCAATCACCTCATCACCGTCATTAACATTTTTATATATGATCCTAACCTCCCACCATGAATTGGATTTGCCTGATCAATGCATGAGTAGTAGTTCCCTTGCCCATGAAGATACGAGCATTCCGTTCTTGCCATAGAGTGTAAATGGTGGCAGCCAGACAGCTGCGAAACCACCCCATTTTCCAATGCTTTTGCCTGCGTCTAGATCTGCACCATTCTAGTTCCATCCTGAGGACATTAGTTCTGCCTCGAACCTGCATCAGTCCAGCAATTTCCTCCAAATAGCATTAGAGAAACCACACTTAAAGAACATGTGAGTATGTGTTTCTCTATCATCTCTACAAAGGACACACCAATTGATAAGGCAAATACCCCTATGGTTTATTCTGTCCACAGTTGGGAGCTTCTGTTGAGCAGCAAGTGCACTAATGAAGCTGTGTTTAGGGATAACATTTGGATTCCAGACAACAGCTGTCCAGTAAACCTTCTGAAAGTGAGGTCTGAGAATGTCATACATCTTGCTTACCTGGAACTTACCTGCAACAGAAACACAACTGCATAGGATTTGTGTAGCAGCAGCAGGACAGCCATACGTCCGTAAGAGAATATCCCTGACTTTCAGCACACTTCTCTAGCTTTCACAGTGATGGGAACTAGCAGTTGCAGTCCAGATATCATGGGAGTTAAGATTATACTGATAATTCCATTATGACCATAAAGAATCTGAATTGTTAAGTATCTTCCATAACCATTTACACAAATTAGCTCTATTCCATGAGAGTATTTCCTTGATGTTGAAACCACCCTCCCTCAAGGGACAACAACAATATTTTCAGCTCTTCATATAAAGCTTATTATGATCAGGTTGAACATTCCAAAGATAGTTCCTAGCAAGCTTATTAAGGAGTTTCAGAAGAGCCTTGGAAAGAAGCATAATATTGCACCAGTAATTCTCCAAACGAAATAGAATAGAATTAAGAAGTTGAAGCCTACCTGCATAGGAAAGCAGCTTTGTAGTCCAGTGGTTGATAGAGTTTTCAATCTTGCCAAGGAGGTTGTTATACATTGGCATACTGAGTCTACTATCATTAAGAGGTAATCCAAGATACCTAAAGGGAAAATTTCCCTCAGTGTACCCAGTAATACTCTTGACAGCATCCCTTACCACCTCCCTGACTCCACCAAAATAAATGTTAGTCTTCTCATTGTTAGCAACTAACCCATAAAAGGTTCCAAAAAGATCCAGAGTACTAGCAACAGCCTGGACAGAAGGAGCATCACCTCTCACAAAGATCATGAGGTCATCAGCAAAAACTAAATGGTTAAGCTTCAGTCGAGCACACTTGGAGTGATAGGAGACTTGAGGCTTGGTGCAGAGTATTCTCAAGTGCCTAGATAAGATTTCCATCCCTAGGACAAAAAGATAAGGGGAGAGGGGATCCCCCTGTCTAAGCCCACCTTCCCCTTTGAAGAACCCACTATGTCCTCCATTAATTCTCAGAGTGAACCAAGTTGTGCTAATACATTCCATAATCTAATTAATAAACTGCTCAGGGAAATTGAAACTAAATAGCATATTTTGAATGAAACTCCATTGCACACAATCAAATACTTTTTTGATATCAACTTTAATCAAACTTCTAGGAGAGCAGGAACCATGATTATACCCTTTGATTAAAGATTGTGACAGCATGATGTTTTCAAAGATGTTTCTACCACTAACAAAAGCTCCTTGTTCAGGGCCAACCAAATGATTCAAGAAAGGTTTAAGTCTAGCAACCAAGATTTTGCTAATAGTTTTGTATAAAACAGTACAGCAAGCAATTGGTCTAAAATCTTTGACTAGAGACCACATCTTTTTTGGGAATAAGAGTGAGTACAGTAACACAAGCTTGTTTAGCAAACTTACATGTAGTGAAGAATGTTTGAACAGCAGCAGTAAATTCAGGCCCAACAGTGGACTAGGCAGATTTGAAAAACCCAGCAGAGAATCCATCATACCCAGGGCTTTTATTATTGCCAATAGAGTACAAAGCATTCCTGATTTCAGCAGTAGTGACAGGAGCACAAAGGAGATAGTGATCATCATTCCTAACACAAGCCCCTTTAAAAATAAGATGAGAATCCACGGCTTGGACATCCTGCTTCCTCCCCAAAAGGTCATGATAGTTGATCGTGCTTGTCGCGAGCCCGATACAAAGATAAATTACCCAGACTAGGCTAATAACAAATTAATGTAATTAGGGAAGTAGGGGTCGATCCTCAGGGAGATGGTGTTTCCTATAGAATGTGAAATATCTCGCAATTTGGTCTTATGTAACGAATATCTGGGTTTTGGGAATTTAGTTTCTAAACTACTACAAGGCATAAACAAAAACGAAATAAAAGTAAATGGAAATGAAAACAGTAAAGCAAGTGATGAATTAACAATGATGAAAAGCATCTAGGGAAGTAGGTTCACACATGTAGATTGACTTATTAATGAAATTGGATTTGAAACATGCAAGTAATTCATTGTGAGATCGTAAGAATGATGTGTTCATTACAATCATAGATCAGATTGTCTAGCAGGCTTTTAGGCGATTTACTAGGTCTTAATCCACCATGTCATGCTTTGTCTATTCAATTTACGTATCTCTACCTTGGAAAAGAATTCCATTTTAGTCGATGATTTTCGGCCAGAAATTGTTAACTATCGTTATAGTCCAAACATGCATAGACACAATGTTTTAAAAGCACAATTTCTTTATCCAATTATCATCTTTTAATCAATCTAACATGGCTACCCTACACCCTAGAAAGGTGACTACTTACTCATGATAATGTTTAAATCTAAGATGATATTAACAATGAAAACTAGGATTGACATGTTTATTTGATTTTGTCTCTCTATATGGCGATAATAACGACGCTAATTGACAATCTAGGAAATGAAATGACGATTATAATAACACTAAAATGAATCTAAGATAACATAGATAGAAAATAACAATCAAATATAAAACAACAAAAGACATTAAACAAAGGATAAATTGGGAATACCTAGGTGACGATCATGAACGAAAGCGAAAAAAATAATAGAAATCCCTTGTATAGAATAATCGTTCCTTGAATTACAACACTTGTACCCAACAAAGTAGATTACAAAGATTGAAACTCTTATTGTGAAAGCAGCTTGTACCTCAGATTCAATATCAACAACCTCGGGCTCATCATTAGCCTTACCACTTCTCGAGGAAATGGCATTTACAGTTTCATGAGGTTGGTAACATTGTGAAGGCAGCTGCCCTTGCTTTTAATGGGTATTAGAAGAGGCATATTGGGAAATTTTAGCTTCCAACAATTTGATGGCGGCATCCTTAGCTTGATCGCTCTCTTGGAATTGAGCTATCATGGTGTCTTGCCTTTGAGCTAATTGCAGCATCAGGGCTTCAAGTTTACTTACACCATTGTCACTCTGTTGAAATGTAGAGGATTGGATTTGTTCTAGCTTTTGTGTGAGAAGGGCTACTTGAGCTTGTAAAAGTGTCAAAGTGGGGTCCTCTTGCTTAGATTTTGATGGTATGGAGCGGGAATTTCTATATTGAGAATCGTGAATTGCCATGGATTCAATGGTAGTGTGAGCATTTTCAACATTGATTTGATCAAATCTTCCATTGTTAGCAGAATCCAGGATACGACGGGACTCTATATAACACCCATTATAGAATGTGATGGCAAGGAGCCATGGATCTATCCCATGATGAGGACACTCCTTTTGCAAGTCCTTGTACCTCTCCCAAGCTTCATATAGGCTCTCATTATCCCCTTGTTGGAAACCAGTGATTTGACTTCTCAACAAAGCGGTCTTTTCTGGAGGAAAGTACTTTTGGTAGAAGGCAAGAGCTAAACTCTCCCAATCGGTGATACCTAATGTAACCTTATCAAGGCTATGTATCCACAACTTTGCCTTACCTCTCAAAGAAAATGAGAAGAGCATCTCTCTAATTTGCCCTTGGGTGACTCCAGTTTGCCAAATAGTGGAGCAATAGTCACAGAAGTTTTGGATGTGAAGGTTGGGATCTTCTGTGGCATTGCCACCAAATTGACTTCTTTCTAAAAGGTTAATGAAGGCAGGTTTGATTTCAAAGTTTTGGGCTTCGATTTGGGGTGTAGCAATACCCCTTGGAAGTGTTTCTGCGGTGGGTTTGGAATGGTCTGAAAGTCGAACCATTTTCTTTTGTGAAGGTGAAGATGGAAGTTGAAGATTGGGTGGTTTTTGTGAATGGAGATGAGAATGGATCTTCTTCTCCTTCAAGATTAGATAAAATATCCTAGTATTTCTCACGTATACGATCTAAACTTAAAGTATCAGAAGCTTTTGAAATTTCGTTGAATAGCTTTCGTATCCTACGCAGAGTTCTTTCTAGTTCGGGGTCTAAAAAGATAGGGGTCCCTAGTCTAGAAGATCTGGGCATAAGATTGAAAAGCTAAGTTGAAAAATCAAGAGAGGTCTAAAGGAATTTGGATTCCTAAAGACTAGATAAAACTAATTAAGATAAAAATCACAAGAAGAGGAAAACTAAACCGTGCTCCCCGGCAACGGCGCCAAAATTTGATCGTGCTTGTCGCGAGTCCGATACAAAGATAAATTACCCAGACTAGGCTAATAATAAATTAATGAAATTAGGGAAGTAGGGGTCGATCCTCAGGGAGATGGTGTTTCCTATAGAATGTGAAATATCTCGCAATTTACTCTTATCTAACGAATATCTGGGTTTTGGGAATTTAGTTTCTAAACTACTACAAGGCATAAACGAAAACGAAATAAAAGTAAATGGAAATGAAAACAGTAAAGCAAGTGATGAATTAACAATGATTAAAAGCATCTAGGGAAGTAGGTTCACACATGTAGATTGACGTATTGATGAAATTGGATTTGGAACATGCAAGTAATTCATTGTGAGTTCGTAAGAATGATGTGTTCATTACAATCATAGATCAGATGGTCTAGCAGGCTTTTAGGCGATTTACTAGGTCTTAATCTACCATGTCATGCTTTGTCTATTCAATTCGCGTATCTCTACCTTGGAAAAGAATTCCATTTTAGTCGATGATTTCCGGCCAGAAATTGTTAACTATCGTTACAATCCAAACATGCATAGACACAACGTTTTAAAGGCACAATTTCTTTATCCAATTAACATCTTTTAATCAATCTAACATGGCTACCCTACACCCTAGAAAGGTGACTACTTACTCATGATAATGTTTAAATCTAAGATGATATTAACAATGAAAACTAGGATTGACATGTTTATTTGATTTTGTTCTCTCTATATGGCGATAATAACGACGCTAATTGACAATCTAGGAAATGAAATGACGATTATAACAACACTAAAATGAATCTAAGAAAACATAGATAGAAAATAACAATCAAATAGAAAACAATAAAGGACATTAAACAAAGGATAAAGTGGGAATACCTAGGTGACGATCATGAACGAAAGCGATAACAATAATAGAAATCCCTTGCATAGAATAATCGTTCCTTTTATTACAACACTTGTACCCAACAAAGTAGATTACAAAGATTGAAACTCTTATTAATCTAAACCAAAATTTTGATATGAAAAGGACAGAAATAATCTAAGAACTAAAGACTAAAGAAGAAGAAAATGAGAGAAGGGAGGCTAGTTCCCCCTCCTCCTAATCTAAGGAGAAATGTAAGAAGAGAAGAGAAGTATGAGAAGAAGGTTGTTTTGAGAAGAGGGGCTGGAGCTCTCTTTATATAGCATTAGGGTTTCGTGGGGAAGGGGTCAAGCATTGAACATATAGGACAAAAGAAGGAAGTTGAAGCGATTTGTGCGGATCAGCAGGGATACCTGATCGGGTACACCACTTACCCGATCGGGTAAGTTGTATTCTAGGTCCTTTGACTGTCGTTTCATCTTCCTTTGCTTTGACTTGACTTCCATCATCCCCCTTGACCTCTTCAATCGGGTTTGTTGATAGGGTTTGATTTAAAGCGATGAATTCTTCCGCCTAATTGATTCTTTGCTTCTTCTCTCTTTCGAATTAGTGAACCTTCTTGAAAACCTTCCACTTGGTCAAGCTTGCTTCTTCAAATCGTCGGGTTCTAGGCAAATGCTCGGAAGTATAGAAAAAGGGCGTAGAAACGTCACTTTCCCTACAAAACAGGTTAGAACATAGGAATTCGCCTAGAAGACGATATTAGCTCATAAAGTGGCTTAACAAAGCACAAATGACATACAAAACCGAGCTAAATCGGGGGTTAAAATCATACAAATATTCACTTATCAAACTCCCCCAAGCTAAACCTTTGCTTGTCCTCAAGCAAGCATAACAAACAATACCAGGACAAGGTTGCAAGCATTGGCTACTATACCATCAAGAAACAAATCTCAACATAAAGCTTTGAAAACATAATGAATCATAACCCAAAAGCAACGTGGGCAAGAATGATACATAAACATGGCTGAGATTTACATAACGGCGTAGCACAAAGAATTTCACTATAGAATTTTCGGCTCTTGCATGATCTTTTGACAAATGGACTCTCACAGCACACTCGAACACTCATTGCATGTAAACGGTGATTTCTTTATGTGTAAATGTTTTTGAGACACTCACCTATCTACGACTTATGAAAATGTGTCCGCAGTCTAATATGGTAAACAATTCAAAACACAAGTCAAAGATCACAATGCACATAGGAAAGAAGCCGAAAAAATGAAGAAGGCTTTGGGAAATGAGTGAAAGGTGGACAAACAGTTATGGTCATGTGAAGTTTAGAGTGAGCTAGCAACTGACCAATGATAAATGAATACTCAATCCAAACTTTCGATCAATTTCCCAGAAGACGAAAAACGAAGCCAGAAGTAACAGATTGGCTTATTACACACGAAACACAAGGGTAAACTCCTTCTATTGATTTGACATTTTGAGGAGATACTCACAACTTCTTCTCCTATTTCTTTTTTTTTTGTTTCTCTTTTTTTTCTTTTTTATTTTCTTTTTCTATTTCATTCATTTTTTTTTCTTTCTGAACATAACATCACTTCTTGTACATTTTCGTTCTCCCAAATTCACTTTGTCATATAAGAACAAATCTTCTCAAAAGAGCACCCACACACCATAGTCTAGCTACTAGCTCAAAAGGTAGGCAGTTTTTATATGTAGCTATTATTTTGTGAAGCATTTGTATGAAGGGGCTTATTTTGAGGTGTAATTCAAAGTGAAAAAGGCTTCAAATCTTAGTGAATCGTGAATGCAATTCTTATAGGAATGAAATGAGAACCATACTTATGCGTTTTGACATGACACACATCACAAGGAGAACTACACACACCTAGATGAGGCTGGGTATAGATGTACCAGCCTAAGGAGGTTCTACCTTACAATATATGTAACTTGGCAAGTGTCAGGATCAAGCATACTCATCTATAGATTCATTCCATGCCTACTGTGTACAAGACTTCCCCATGTATGCACAATTCAATGAATATTGAATCATTATCTTTGGAAAGTTCTAAGTTTGGGAAATGTAACATGATAGCATAGTAAACAAGCAAGCAAAGCATGAAAAGCATTCAATTATGTTCAGAAATTTTTAAATTTTCTCAAAAATCTTCTTTTTCTTTTATTCAAAACTTGAAAAATGATCAACTAAAATGCAAAATGGGAAAATGCAATCCCTTCCCCAAGCTAAACATCACATTGTCCTCAATGTGAGCACAAAGACAAAATAGGCAATGAGATGCTTAATGGGGAAAAGGAAAAATGAAAGAAGAGTGAAGCTTACTAGTCAACGCAGACTCCCCCAAGCTAGTCTTTTGGACTTGACAAGGAAGGTCTTTATAGATTCTTCAAAAACTCTTTCATCTACAAAATAAATCCTAACAATGAAAAAGGGGATACAAAAATAAAAATGCAAAAAGAAAAGGAACACGGGTTGCCTCCCGAGAAGCGCAATTTAAAAGTCTTGCTAGACTCCATTTCTTTCTTTGATCATCCTTTATCTTTAAGCTCACTATCATCCAAGCTCATCATCATAGCGTTCTTTACATTCTCCATCCATGCCAAGCTTTTCCGGGAATAGCCCCTTTTAGCACTTTTAGCACTAGTGCTTTTAGTATGCTCACCTGCAAGAGAATCAAGACTAACATGTGCCTCCAACGGATCCGTCAGTAAGGATCGAGGCATAGAAGAAACAATAGAAGAGTCATCAACATCAAGCACATAACATGAGTCTTCTAGCACAGGACTCCTAACGGTGGAATTTTTACTAAAGGTCACCTTGTCATCTCCTATCTCTAGTGTCAACTTCCCATTCTTGACATCGAAAACTGCACCAGTGGTGTGCAAAAAGGGTCTTCCCAAAATGATTGGGATTTGAGAGTTCTCGGCCATGTCAAGTACTAGAAAATCAACGGGAATGAAAAACTTACCAACTTTGACGGGCACATCTTCTAAAACACCCATAGGTTGTTTTAGAGAACGGTCCGCCATTTGCAAAGTAATATTAGTGCATTTCAAAGCACCCATGTTAAGTTTTTCAAACATAGAAAAGGGCATGACACTTACACTACCACCTAGGTCGCAAAGGGCCTTATCAATGGTATATGTGCCTATAGTGCAAGGGATGGAATAACTACCAGGGTCCTTAAGTTTTGTTGGAGACTTATTTTGCAAGAGCGCACTGAACTCTTCAGTGAAAGCTACGGTCTTCATCTCATTGAAGGATCTCTTCTTTTTGAGGACTTCCTTCATAAACTTGGAATAAGAAGGAACTTGGGAAAGCAATTCAATGAAAGGGACTGTTACCTTTAAGTTCTTGACGACGTCAAGGAACTTACCATACTTTGCCTCCTCCTTGTGCTTGGCTAACCTTTGGGGAAATGGGACTTTGATCTCAATAGGGATCTCGGGCTCTTTCCCTTTTGACATGGACACCTCAGCTTCAATATTAACAACCACGGGCTCATCATTAGCCTTACCACTTCTCGAGGAAATGGCATTTACAGTTTCATGAGGTTGGTAACATTGTGAAGGCAGCTGCCCTTGCTTTTGATGGGTATTAGAAGAGGCATATTGCGAAATTTTAACTTCCAACAATTTGATGGCGGCATCCTTAGCTTGATCGCTCTCTTGGAATTGAGCTATCATGGTGTCTTGCCTTTGAGCTAATTGCAGCATCAGGGCTTCAAGTTTACTTACACCATTGTCACTCTGTTGAAATGTAGAGGATTGGATTTGTTCTAGCTTTTGTGTGAGAAGGGCTACTTGAGCTTGTAAAAGTGTCAAAGTGGGGTCCTCTTGCTTAGATTTTGATGGTATGGAGCGGGAATTTCTATATTGAGAATCGTGAATTGCCATGGATTCAATGGTAGTGTGAGCAATTTCA
>JAIUZE010014372.1:0-18514 GCA_022085475.1 Heliosperma pusillum | reverse complement strand
CGACATTGATAGGCCGTACTATCTTTAACGGGCATACGGAGTTTGTCGCTTGATAGCGTTTGTGTCACGGCCTGGGGGGCTTATCTCCAAGTCGGGGCATGGCATCCTAAGAGTTCCGCTTTGGGAAGGGAGCCAGCTTAAGTACTAGCCATCTCTTCTTAGGGGGTCGCCTAGTAGAGTTTCTCATAGACGGTTATGTCATGGGACGGGGAATGGAATAGCTGTTGTCGCTAGGTCTGATCAGTCTAGGACTAGGATGTTTTCCTACCTTGTGGTATAGCCTCGAGTTACAGAAGTCTTCTATCGACTGTTCTAAGAACTTATGCCTGTTTGTAGAAGTATTGGTCTTTCATTTTTGTATGATTCTATGAGTTCTAGAAGGTGAGATGCAAGCCGGCTAGGATTGATAGAGTTTGGATTAACGGTTGTTAACTGATTCACATGAGTACGTGTTGATTAGGGTTTGAGTGTATCAGGGCCATGTTACTTGGTAACCGCTGAGCCAGCATACCAGCTTCCCTACCTCGAGTTATATTTTATTATCGGAATCACATGATAGCTTTCATATGATAGGTTATATGTTAGTTAACTGTTTCATAACATGAAAAGCATATCATATGTGTTAAGGTTTTGTATTTTATATATACATTGCTTTTATGTTATTCATGTTTAATTAAACTCGACATTTCGTGGCTGGGAGAACTCGGAGTTACTCCCCACTGACTGTGGCTTCCGTGTTTATATTTAATGCGGTCGAACAGGTGGTGATGCATATTTTGGGTACATGGACGAGCTAGCGAGCGAAGTATTTACCTTGGACCTATATTCGGTTCATAGTTTGTATATTATTATACACTGGTTTATTTCCGTATTTATACGGGAGATATGTCTCCCGTCTTGTAGATTTATTTTGTATAATAGTATTTCCGTTTTGTAATGACCTTTTTATGTTATGACACCTTCGTTATGTATTATCATATTTCGTTTATGTATTTAAATAATTTTTTTTCTTTCCGCAAATTTGAGGGTGTCACACTTTCGGTCACACCTATAGGATGAAACCCAAATTGTAACTAATTATTTGTATATGATACAGTTGATTAGTCCATTACATATATTTGATATGTACGAGAGTTAATTGTTAGAAATTGAGTTAGAAACTCAAATTCGATTAAGTTTATTTTTCAATTATGCAATAATTGACTAAAACATTTATATCTTATTTTAATATGATTAAATAAGATCTAACTTAGTAATTAATCGTTAATTTACTAAATTAGTTGAGGTTTTACATATATTTTGAGGTAGAGGTAATTAGTTAATTATATTTACAAGGAGTTGTAAAATAAAGTAACTAAGCATTGTGAGACCCATTATATATTGATATAATGGTAAAATATCACTTAAATGTCAAGTACATATTATTTATTAGTTTGTGTCATAAAATTGTTATATGATCAAATTAATACTTAATTATATAAGATAATTAAGCATATGATTAATAAGTATTTGTGGGACAAATATCAAAAATCAAAATGGACCATAAAGAGCCACATGTGGCCGGTCATAGTAGTAGTGGAGAGTGATAATGGTTGTTCTTGTTCATGCTCACAAGTCACCAAGTGATTATGACATGAATAGTATACCAAAATCATTTCAATCAACACTACACTCCACCACCTTGCATGAGACTTAAATAAGAAGAAAATCACCCTACATATGCATGTAAGGGGCCGGACATTGTGCCTATAAAAAGGCCAATTGTTGTTAATTTTTCTTCTCAATTCATTCTTGCTTATTTCACCTATCTCTAAGAACTCATCTTCTCACTAAACTCTCATAATACTAATATTTAGTAAGTATTACTAGCGTAGTAATATATACTAATATTGGTAGTATTATATCTATCTTATTATCTAGTTAATAATAAGGTTATATTATTTGGGTACATCTTGGGTGCAACTTGAAGGAGGTTTTCTTATTTGAAGATTGTTGGAGGATCGTTTCCTACATTAGCTCAAGAACAATAAGAAAGATTTCATATTGTGCCCAATTTATTTCCATTTCAATGTGAGGAAATTTCATATTTTATATAATGTCTTTATATTTGCATGCATGTTACATAGATCATTAAACTCTAAATTAACAAGTAATTTAGTAACTAATTAGAGGAGTCTAATTATGGTCTATGGACTTTCATGTGGTATCAGAGCTAGCTTGTAGCTTGCATGTTCATTTTGGGCATTTTTATTAAAAGTTATAAGATAACTAATAAATCAAAAATCGATTTAAAATATGATTTGGACAAAGATTTTTGGTGCGTGTATACCTACTGACTTCAAAATGTGTGTTGTCAAATGTTATGATTTTAGGGATTAATTTGCTATTTATTTTGATTTTTAGCTTTTAAACCGAGTTAATATGCATATTTTAGGTTAAAAGTTAACTAAAAATAGTTTAATATTTATTCTGGCCATGAAATTTTAAAATGATCTAACGTGCATGTCTTTAATACTGTATGTAAACTTCCGTGACTTTTAATTAAGTATTGCATGTTTATTGATTTTTATATGATAAAAGTCGATAATATGAGATTATAATGTTCATAGAACTGAGACGTCCTTTTCCGGTCATGAAAATTTTTGGTACATTTTACATTCTGATTTTTATTACCTTCGTGAAATTTCGGAATTTGTTTCACTATTTTACTATATTTAATGGTTTTATTTGATAAAATTGTTAAATACAAATTTATTTGTTCTTAAAATTAATTCAAAATTTTTGGGCAAATATTTTTTTATTTTTGGAGTTTATGGAAATGTTTCAGAATGTTCAAAATTTTATTTAAAATTTTCTGATGTTCTAATTTTTATTTTGGGTTTATTTCATAAAAGTTATGATTAAACCGTTATATTTAGCAAATCAAATCAAATCGAACTAATTAATGACCAACAAAATTAGTAGGGACTAATTTTGAGTTCTAAATCAATTTAGATAATTATTTTGAATTTAAATTAGACTTAAATGTTCATTATTGTTTTTTAATTGTTAAAAATCAATAAATCCCGTAAAATCGAGCTAGAATGAGCATGAATGTGTTTAGGGCGATTTTGGCATGAATTTTGCAGCAATTTATTTATTTTATGGTTGAATGAATGAATGTCATTTATTTAATAATTTATGCAATTTTTGTACCTAGTATGGCCTAGTTATTGTTAATCGTTATTACCCGTAATGTAAGGGATTAACGGTTTGGTTGTAATTTTTATTGTGATCTCGTATCGCCGGTTTGTAATAATTAATAGTTTCATTTTATAGATTAAATGTATAATAAGAATTTGTATATTTGTAATTATTTATTATGAACACTGGTGACTCCCTGAAGACGGTGCCATTTTTGGAAGGCGTTCCAAGTGAAGAGGCAAGGGACCAAGGAGTTGGTTTCCGAATTTGTAATTATCTAGTTAATTTGATTAGCTAGGTGGCCATACTAGGATTTTTACGTTGCTTGGTTGCTTTCTTTATTTCCGCTCATGCCAAAATCGTCACACATGCATTTTTTTTTCCGCTATTGTCAATTCAACGTTATTCACAATTCACCGATTTAGTTCACTTATAGGGAATTAATAACTAAATTGACAAGATCTATCACATATTTAAAAATTGAGATTAGCCTTACCAATTAGTAACACCTATGAATCCCGTGTTCATTAGGGCTACTCCGCTCGTGGGTCCCTTTTTACCTCGGGTAAGTAGGGTGATACGATCACAAGCCAAAATTGGATTGGACTCAACGATATAAACGTTATCTTGGGACTAGGAGATGGATTTAGTTGAAATCCGTCAACCAAGAGTTCTAGGGGTAGAATTAGTCAAGTATTATTGACTTACCATTTTTAGATAAGGGTAGCATACGATCACTATTTTTATTTAAAGATGGTTCTTGGAATCATTTATATAATTTAGTGAGGGGTCATTATATAAATGCTAAATTTTTTCAAATGTTTTTCAAGAAAATTATCATAACAATGAATGTTTATATATTTCTTTTTGTTGTAGTAACAATATTCGCACAATGTCAACATCATGGAATACCGCAACCTTGGGTAAGGACTCATGGTTGAGGTCTCTCATTGAAAAATGTGTCCTAAAAGATGACGGTAGTAACTTTGTTGAATGGGAATCAACGATCAAGAGCGCCGCGATATCCGATAACGTGCTTCGCTACTTGATTAAAGCCCCTCCCACCGAACCCGGGTCAAGGTCGACCGCGGCGGTTCGGGCCGAATATGACCTTTATTTAAAGGTTGCCAATGACGTCAAGAATGTCTTGATTTGGTCCATCTCACCCAAAATCAAACTCCAATTGATATCTCTCAATGCATATGGGATATTCACGAGGATAACATCAATGTTTACGCAAGCCCCTAAAATTCTTTAATATGAGGCGGTGACGATATTTTTTGAAACTAAGCTCCAAAAGGGCGAAAAGGTTCGCCCACATGTGCTCAAAATGGTTGAGCATGCCGACACCTTAGAGCGTCTAGGGTGCAAGATTCCTAAGGAGCTAGTGGTGGGTAGAATTCTTCATTCACTCACACCAAAGTCCACCCACTTTAGGGTGAACTACAACATGAACAACATGGAAAAGAGTTTCCATGAACTCCATGCACTCCTCACCCAAGCGGAGAGGGACATGGAGGCTAGTGGGAGTGAAACCAAGGATGTTCTTTCAATACGATTGAAGAACATGAACCATGGAGTGAAGAAGGACAAAGGAAAGGGTAAGACTCTTTCCAAGAAAGTTGGCAAAGGGAAAGGGCAAGGTCTTTGTGAAGCCCAAGCCCAAAGTCAAAACACACGCGGACGCGGATTACTATTATTGTAATGGCAAAGGGCATTGGAAACGCAATTGCCCCAAATACTTGAAAGACAATAAAGACGGTTGTGTGACAACGTCAGGTAAAATTCTTTCCTCGCTCTATATGATAGATATTAACTTTAATTTGCTAGTACATCTTCTTGGATATTTGATACCGGTTGTGATTCTCACCTTTGTAACCATGTACAGGGGCTGAAGGACGCGCGAGTACTAGCCAAGGGTGACGTGGAATTGCGCATGGGAAATGGAGCTAAGGTAGCCGCAGTTTCCGTGGGCACCTACGTTTTTCTTTTTTCTAATGGTTTAGAGTTGTATTTAAATATTTGCTATTATGTAACAACTCTTACCAAGAACATTATCTCTATTTCCTTGTTAGACATGGAAGGTTTTTCTTTTTGGATTAAGAACAATCGTTGTACTTTTTCTTTTAATGAAATGGTTTATGGTGAGGCCATTTCTATTGGAGGTATTTATGTTCTAGATATTGCAAAAGCGGTCTATCATGTATAAAATAAGAGGCTTAAAAGAGGTGAACCTAACCAATCATACCTTTTGCATTGTCGTTTAGGGCACATAAACGAAAGACGCATAAAGAGACTTGTTTCATCTAAAGTACTCAAACCATTCGATTACGAATCTTATGGTGTATGCGAATCTTGTCTTCTAGGCAAGATGACTCGTGCTCCTTTTACGGGAAAAGGGACACGAGCAAGTGAAGTATTAGGCCTTATACATACGGATGTGTGCAGCCTAATGACTCTCCAAGCTATATGTGGTTATCACTACTTCATTACTTTTATCGACGACTTGATTAGATATGGATATGTCTACTTGATGAGGCACAAAAGTGATGCTTTTGAAAAGTTCAAGGAATTCAACATGAAGTAGAAAACCAATTAAATAAAAAGATTAAAGCCCTACGATCCGATCGTGGTGGTGAATACTTGAACAATGAATTTGTTTCACACCTAAAATATTGTGGTATTGTATCACAATGGACTCCTCCTGGCACACCTCAATTAAATGGTGTGGCCGAAAGGAGAAATCGAACTTTATTAGATATGGTTCGATCCATGATGAGTCTAACAGAGCTTCCTGATTATTTTTGGGGTTTTGCTATCTTATCTGCAATATTCTCACTAAATCGAAGCCCGACTAAAGAGGCAAACAAGACTCCATATGAGATATGGACAGGGAAAGTCCCTTATTTGTCGTTCGTGAGAACTTGGGGATGCGAGGCATTTGTTAAGAATAAGTCTGACGACAAAATCGCACCCAAATCCGACAAATGTCTATTTGTAGGATATCCAAGGGAAACACGTGGTTATTACTTCTGCAATAAACACGAGGACAAAGCGTTTATGTCTCGTGATGCAATCTTTTTAGAAAATGATTTTATTTCTAAAAGATAGAGTGGGAGAAAATTTGAACTTGATGAAGTCCAAGAGCCACAAACCGAAAAGGATGTAGAGGAAAACGAGGAAAACGTTCCCTCTTTGTCTAACGCGGTCATAGTTCCTTCGGAACCTAGGAGGTAAAGCAGAATTAGTCATCAACCTGATAGATACCTTGGTATTATACAGGAAGGTGGTGACTATAATGTGTTACTTTTTGAAAGTAACAAGCCTACTATCTACAAAGCAGCCATTTCTAGTCCCGACTCAAAGCTATGGCTAGGAGCCATGCGATTTTAAATTGATTCTATGTACGACAATCAAGTATGGTACTTGGTTGATTTACCTAAGGAGGTAAGACCTCTTCAGTGTAAGTGGATCTATAAGATCAAAACCGGCATAGATGAACATAATGATGTTTACAAAGTTAGATTGGTGGCAAAAGGTTTCACCCAAGTTCGTGGTCTTCACTATATATGACGAAACATTCGCCCCAGTCGCCATGCTTCGGTCCATAAGGATTATCTTAGCGGTTGCCGCATTTCATAATTATAAGATTTGGCAAATGGATGTCAAAACCGCCTTCTTGAATAGGATTCTAGAAGAAGAAGTGTACATGACACAACCTGAAGGTTTTGTGGATCCATCAAATCCTACGAAGGTATGCAAACTTAAGAGATCCATTAATAGTCTTAAAAAAAGCATCCAGGAGTTGGAATCATCGTTTCGATCATGTAATTAAACAAAATGATTTCACTCGAAGTGTCGAGGAACCATGTTTATACATGTAGCTTAGTGGGAGTAAAGTAACTTTTCTAGTGTTGTATGTAGATGACATACTACTCATTGGGAATGATATTCCAATGCTCACTTCTGTGAAGGAGTGGCTTGGGATTCATTTCCAAATGAAAGACTTAGGATAGGCCCAGCGCATCTTAGGGATCCGGATCTATAGGGATAGATCTAGAAGGATACTAGCATTAAGTCAAGAAACTTATATTGATAAAATTCTTGATCGGTTCAACATGAAAGACTCCAAGATAGGCTTTCTTCATATGGATAGTGGCATCACTTTGAGCAAGTCAGAGTGCCCCACCAAACCCGAGGAGATTGAACGCATGAAATTGATCCCTTACGCATCCGCTATTTGATCAATCATGTATGCTATGATGTGCACTCGTCCTGATGTTGCATATGCTTTGAGCATGACAAGTCGTTACCAAGCCAATCCAGGTGAGAGTCACTGGATAGCTGTAAAGAACATCCTTAAGTACTTGAGAAGGACCAAGGATTCGTTCTTAGTGTTTGGAGGTGAGGCTCAGTTGCGTGTAAAGAATTACACGGACGCCAGTTTCCAGACAGATAGAGATGATATGAAATCCCAATCCAGCTATGTTTATATGATGAATGGAGGAGCTGTTTGCTGGAAGAGTTACAAGCAAAGCGTTGCAGCGGATTCTACAACAGAAGCAGAGTACCTTGCTGATGCGTGTATTTTATATAGACTTTTCAGTCCATTTATGCACGCATTTCTATGCCATTTAGGTGATAGTATATCACTATATGCCCCTATTTGGCTACTTTGTACTTTCATTACCATTTTGTAGGTACAAGCTGCGTAGTAGCGGAAATCGAGCCAAAACAGTCCACTTTGCATGCATTTAGGAGAATGGAAGGAACGGAACAGAAGCTCTTGCATGAGGAAGCGTGAAACCGCTCACAATCAAGCCCAAAGTCACGACTAACACTATATGCTATGCCAGAAGACCTCGATCGACTATATATTTGATCGAACGAGGAGAGTTGAAGTGAAAAAGACATCGATCGAGCTGTCATCTGCTCGATCGAGGGGAAGCTGTAGAAGAGTTGGTCGATCGAGAGGATGAATTCCTCGATCGACTGATATCCTCGAATAAAAGCCTCGATCGAAGGGGATTTTCCCTCGATCGAGTGAAAGTTATCACGAGCCTTAAGTCCATAGATTAATTAGGTTAAAAGTCGTGTTATGCATTATATAAGACTCTTATTTTCGTCATTAGGATTCATTGATTATTATCGACTACTTAGCAGACACTTATCATTCACCATTAGTTTCTTAACTTTCTTAATCTTTAAGTTTACATTCGGGTTTATTATCGACGTGGATTTATTCTTTACGCCGGAATTGCTAAGATTGAAACTCTTTTCTCTCCTTTACTCTTAACCTTTGTTTTAGTCTTAATTACTGTTTTACCTTTCTTAATTGTTGCGTTATTGTTCTTTATGCTTGTTAGTTACGATTATATCATGTCTAATGTCATATATTCAATCGTCTTTATTAGCATCATTAATAGCATGAGTAGCTAATTCCCTTGTATGTTAGGATGAGGAAAACTGTAGTAAAGGCATGATTGGATAGAGTATTTTAGTTAATCTTGAATATGAGAATCAATCTAAGCAATATAATTGAGGTTAGTCGAATGAGTGCACGCAGAAGACTAGCTAGGTAGTTAACCCCGACCTGGATCGGGAGATTGGAAGGGAAAGGCTTGCTTAGAATTGATAGGTGACTCCTAAGAGGCCGAGAGTTAATTAGGAAAATCCCTAGGGTGGTTTGAGGCCTAGAGGAGAAAACCATTGCCCTTCTCATTGATAGATTGACTGATTTAGTTGACCTGTAGATGCCGATATTGCAGTAGACCGAATCCTAGCATATTCTTCCGTTATCTGATTTATTTTGTGTTAATCTCTACTTTTATTTCTCTTCCTTTAAATCTTATTTAGTTTAGTTTAAAACCAATTCAAAACCCCTAGATTGTGACTGGCAGATTTAGATTACAGTTAGTTAATTTCCTCCCTGTGGAGATCGACCCTACTTCCGCTATCTTCTTTAGTTAGTAGACTTAGGCTTTTATTTTTGGTGTATAACGACTCGCATCAAATTTTGGCACCGCTGCCGGGGAGGCAATTTAATTTTCTGTTTATTTATTTCTGTCGCGTCTTAAGGAATTTCTAATTCCTTAAGACTGTAGTTATTTTTCTCTCTATAGTTGTGATGCGCAGGTCCCAAAGGCTTGAGTTAGTGGAAGATGATCCAGAGCCCGAGAGAACCTTCTTACGCAAAAAGAGAGGGTTAGATAAGACTCTTCAGGAGGAAGACTTGTGTACTTCTGAATCCGTCTTCGACAGTTTTATTTTCGAGGAAGATTCGACTGTTGAGACTACCATACCAGCAAAGATGCCTAACATTGCTAGTCACTCTGAACCCACCGCTGCATGTATACCCCAGGGATTCAAACTTACAAAGAACGAAGATGGAACTTCTTTTGATCTTTGTCCGTCTTATATCAAGCTTGTTCAGCAGGACAAGTATAGGGGTGTGGCGGGGATTGATCCGAGAAAGCATATGGAGACCTTTGCTGATTATTGCTCTTCTATTCCAGTTTCTAAAGGGGTGACACAAGACAAAATCAAGGAGGTCTTGTTCCCTTTTTCTCTTACCGACAATGCCAAAGATTGGTTGAAGAATCTGAATAGAGAAGAACTTGGCATTACTGACTGGACTACACTTGCACTGGCCTTCTACAAGAAGTATTTTCCACCACAGAGGACAAATGCTTTGAGGGGTCAGATTACAAATTTCAAGCAGACAGTTCATGAAAATCTCTATGAGTCGATATTACGTGTTTTGAGAATATTTGCATCTCCCTTTTTCCTCATTTTACCCCATTAACTCCACACAAAGCCATATCTGCCTGTTGCCCTTAACTACATTCTAAACAGAGCCTACCTTTGCCAAGCTAGTTTAGTAGTCAAGGTATATTTTACTGTTGTGTCAGTTTTTGACTCGTTTTCATTGATTGGAGTGGGTATTTGCGAGAAAAAGAAGAGAAGTGATGAATAGTACCTCGATCGAGCAGCTTTCAGCTCGATCGAGCAGATGTTGGTGTATGTTACCTCGATCGAGTGACTTATTCCACTCGATCGAGGGGTTTTTCCCTCAATCAACCAAGAAAGAAAGGAAAAAAAAAGAAAGAAAATTAAAAATGAGAAAATATAATGAGAAACATTAATTGGCTGAAGTTTTTGTTATTTACGCCTCCTATGCTTACTATTATTTGTCGAGGTGTTTTATGGGATTTGTGTTGTTTATGCCTAGATTTGTTAAGGCATCGAGCTTAGTTTTTGATAGTTGGAAGAATGGAACGAGTTCTATTACGGTCTTGTTAGGAACTAGCTTGGCTATTTACCCTCACATTTCCATTAATTGTTTTGCCCCTTCTTACCAATTAGCCTCACATATCCATATTTTTGAAAATGTTCGGCACGTGATAGTCCTTGAACGGTGGTTATGCGTGTGTACGGTGCTCGAATCATTTTTCATATTAGTTAGCAATGCATGTTGTGTCGGTCGTAGTCTAGGTGAGTGACTATATTTTCTTCTCTCTTTCTTATACATATTTACTTACCATTTTCTTCTTGAGAGAAGAGTGACCCGTGAGAGTCCGAATTTGGTTGAGTCTTGCAGGGTCGAAAGTCTAATTTATTTCCAAGATTGTATAAATTTGTCCACTTTCGTATTAAGCTTTGTAGCGATTGAATGAGTGCATTAAACTGTTTAGCAATGACTTGTAGCTAGCTCTTAAACTTACTCCATTCCCCTAGGTTCATTTAGTTCCATATATCTGCATTTAGGTTGCTTGAGGACAAGCAAAGGTTTGGTTTGGGGAAGTTTGATGCGTGTATTTTATATAGACTTTTTAGTCCATTTATGCACGCATTTCTATGTCATTTAGGTGATATTATGTCACTATATTCCCCTATTTGGCTACTTTGTACTTTCATTACCATTTTGTAGGTACAAGCTGCGTAGTAGCGGAAACCGAGCCAAAACAGTCCACTTTGCATGCATTTAGGAGAATGGAAGGAACGGAACAGAAGCTCTTGCATGGGGAAGCATGAAACCGCTCACAATCAAGCCCAAAGTCACGACTAACACTATATGCTATGACAGAAGACCTCGATCGACTATATATTTGATCAAACGAGGAGAGTTGAAGTGAAAAAGACCTCGATCGAGCTGTCATCTGCTCGATCGAGGGGAAGCTGTAGAAGAGTTGGTCGATCGAGAGGATGAAGTCCTTGATCGACTGATATCCTCGAATAAAAGCCTAGATCAAAGGGGATTTTCCCTCGATCGAGTGAAAGCTATCACGGGCCTTAAGTCCATAGATTAATTAGGTTAAAAGTCGTGTTATGCATTATATAAAACTCTTATTTTCGTCATTAGGATTCATTGATTATTATCGACTACTTAGTAGACACTTATCATTCACCATTAGTTTCTGAACTTTCTTAATCTTTAAGTTTACATTCGGGTTTATTATCGACGTGGATTTGTTCTTTACGCCGGAATTGCTAAGATTGTAAACTCTTTTCTCTCCTTTACTCTTAACCTTTGTTTTAGTCTTAATTACTATTTTACCTTTATTAATTGCTGCGTTATTGTTCTTTATGCTTGTTAGTTACGATTATATCATGTCTAATGTCATATATTCAATCGTATAGGATAGAGTATTTTAGTTAATCTTGAATATGAGAAACAATCTAAGCAATATAATTGAGGTTAGTTGAATGAGTGCACGCAGGAGACTAGCTAGGTAGTTAACCCCGACCTGGATCGGGAGATTGGAAGGGAAAGGCTTGCTTAGAACTGATAGGTGACTCCTAAGAGGACGAGAGTTAGTTAGGAAAATCCCTAGGGTGGTTTGAGACCGAGAGGAGAAAACCATTGCCCTTCTCATTGATAGATTGACTTACTTAGTTGACCCGTAGATGCCGATATTGCAGTAGACCGAATCCTAGCATATTCTTCCGTTATCTGATTTATTTCGTGTTAATCTCTACTTTTATTTCTCTTCCTTTAAATCTTATTTAGTTTAGTTTAAAACCAATTCAAATTCCCTAGATTGTGACTGGCAGATTTAGATTACAGTTAGTTAATTTCCTCCCTGTGGAGATCGACCCTACTTCCGCTATCTTCTTTAGTTAGTAGACTTAGGCTTTTATTTTTGGTGTATAACGACTCGCATCACTTGCAGCATCAGAAGCTGCAAAGGAAGCTATGCGGATTCGGTAATTTTTGGAAGGACTAGGATTAGTCCCTACTGCCAAAGATCCTATCATTATTTATTGTGATAACAATGGGGCAATCTTTCAAGCAAAAGAGCCCAAGTCTAGTAACAAGTCTAGACATGTACTTAGGAAATATCATGTAATTAGAGATTACTTGAATAGAAAGGATATTGACATTTGTAAGGTTGGGACATATGATAATATTGTTGATCCTTTAACCAAGCCTTTATCAAAGGCTAAGCATGATGGTCATATCCGTCACAATGGGATTGAAACGAGTACCTGAATTCCTTTAGATTATGTAATATGTAATAATTGAATGTTGTATTAATTATTTCATATATGATAATTGCATTCATTGTTCGAGTTTTATTATAAACTATTTTATTTAGTTTGACTAAATTTAATACTTTGTTTATCCGAATAGATTGTAAGACAATGTTGGACCCTATTCAAGTGAATAGGACGAACTTAGTATTTTATCCCTAGTCACTCAATGAGAAGACGTCTCGAAGTGACTAGATTGTAAATCGATCGATGGTTGGTTCAGCATCATGGGGTCATGGAGATGACTGGTCGATTACATAGACAGACTGTATGACACTCTGTCGGACAGTGAACTTTGTAGAGACCCTTAAATCAATTAATTGATGCATGGTCGTGGCAGGGTCTTCTATCTTATTCCTATTAGTCGATTCTTTTGACTGGCGACCGTCTATCTGAGTCGGTGCAGTTTCCGATTTGTTTTGGTTGGTGTTCTAGGTCGTGCCGTGAAAGAAGGCCGACGGACATCTTCTGGGTCATGGTGATCTGCATCATACAGAGTAGATGAGTCAACGGGAATTGTCCACCAACGTTGGGTAGATGAGTCAACGGGATCTGCATCAACTAATCCCTTTCGGTCACACCTATAGGATGAAATCCAAATAGTAACTAATTATTTGTATATGATACAGTTGATTAGTCCATTACATATATTTAATATGTACGAGAGTTAATTGTTAGAAATTGAGTTAGGAACTCAAATTCGATTAAGTTTATTTTTCAATTATGCAATAATTGACTAATAAATTTTTATCTTATTTTAATATGATTAAATAAGATCTAACTTAGTAATTAATCGTTAATTTACTAAATTAGTTGAGGTTTTACATATATTTTGAGGTAGAGGTAATTAGTTAATTATATTTACTAGGAGTTGTAAAATAAATTAACTAAGCATTGTGAGACCCATTATATATTGATATAATGGTAAAATATAACTTATATGTTAAGTACATATTGTTTATTAATTTGTGTCATATAATTGTAATATGATCAAATTAATACTTAATTATATAAGATAATTAAGCATATGATTAATAAGTATTTGTGGGACAAATATCAAAAATCAAAATGGACCATAAAGAGCCACATGTGGCCGGTCATAGTAGTAGTGGAGAGTGATAATGGTTGTTCTTGTTCATGCTCACAAGTCACCAAGTGATTATGACATGAATAGTATACCAAAATTATTTCAATCAACACTACACTCCACCACCTTGCATAAGACTTAAATAAGAAGAAAATCACCCTACATATGCATGTAAGGGCCGGCCATTGTGCCTATAAAAAGGTCAATTGTTGTTCATTTTTCTTCTCAATTCATTCTTGCTTATTTCTCCTACATCTCTCTAAAAACTCATCTTCTCACTAAACTCTCATAATACTAATATTTACTAAGTATTACTAGTGTAGTAATATATACTAATATTAGTAGTATTATATCTATCTTATTATCTAGTTAATAATAAGGTTAGATTATTTGGGTACATCTTGGGTGCAACTTGAAGGAGGTCTTCTTATTTGAAGATTGTTGGAGGATCATTTCCTACATTAGCTCAAGAACAATAAGAAGGAGTTCATATTTTGCCCAATTTATTTCCATTTCAATGTGAGGAAATTTCATCTTTTATATAATGTCTTTATATTTGCATGCATGTTACATAGATCATTAAACACTAAATTAACAAGTAATTTAGTAACTAATTAGAGGAGTCTAATTAAGGTCTATGGACTTTCAAGAGAAACTCAAAATAATAGACATTTACCAACTCTAACCAACGTCTCTGCCTCATATTCAACTCTTTTTGAGTTAATATATACTTCAAACTCTTATGATCGGTGTAGATACGGCAATGAACTCCAATAAGATAATGCTTTCAAACTTTCAAGGCGTGAACAACGGCGGCTAACTCAAGATCATGAGTAGGATAGTTCACCTCATGAACTCTCAGTTGTCGCGAAGCATAGGCAACAACCTTTCGACTTTGTATTAGGACATAATCCAACCCCAACTTAGAAGCATTACAAAACACATCAGAGTTAACTACATCTTTAGGTAAGGTCAACACAAAAGCGGTAGTCAACATTTTCTTCAACTCTTGGATAGCGGCTTCACAAGCTTTACTCCACACAAAATTAGTCTCTTTTTTCAGAAGATGAGTCATCGGTCTAGAAAGCTTGGAAAAGTCTTTAATAAAGCGGCGGTAATGACCGGCTAAACCAAGGAAACTTCGAATCTCACAACCATCGGTAGGACTCTTCCACCCAACAACGGTTTCAATATTTGAAGAATCCACCACGACAACTTCGTTGAAAATCACATGCCCAAGAAAAGATACCTTAGGCAACCAAAATTCACACTTTAAAAAATTAACAAACCACTTTTGTGTCGAAAAATCTCAAAATGGTACAAAGATGACTAGCATGCTCTTCCTCAGACTTAGAAAAGATTAGGATGTCATCAATAAACATCACCTAATCGAGCGTTAAGATGATTTATACATATCTATTTTTGATCTATATGTTTTATATAATTGGTTTAAGTTGTAAACTTATTTTTATATATGAGCATTATTCATGTTGTTTATTATTGTAATATGGCTGGGAGAACGCCTAAGTTACTCCCCACTGATTGTGGCATGTTATTTATTAACATGAAAAGTATGGGATGGATGATTTTGTGAGCTAGCGAGTGATCTGGTGGGACACTCTACTGATTTAGTTTTATTACCTTTTTTATTAGATTTAATTAGACCTTATCTTCAAACAAGTGTCGAGTTTTAGTACTACTTATAACTACTTTTATTTTGAGACTTACCCTTTCAAAATTAATATATTAATTCTGGTTTTAATTTCACCTGTTTTTATCATTGTGTTATTTAGAGGGTGTTTGGCCTAGCTTTATAAGTGCTTTTGTAAATGAAAAACTAAAAGTTAGGTCAAACACCATGTTTTATGGAGTCTAAAAGTGCTTTTAAAAAGTAAAAAAAGCTAATAACTACCACTAGAAGTAGAAGTAACAAATAGGTGCTTCTACTTCTACTTCTATTTTTTCGTTTGTTTTCACAAGATTCCATATATTAAAATAATAAATATAGTTTTTCTAAATCATTGGCCAAACATTCACAACTTTTTTTGAAAAGTAGCTTATAAAAAAACTCCTTTTGAAAAGTAAAAACCTTTTAGAAAAGTACGACCAAACACCCTCCTTAATCCCCTTTTAATAGTGTTTCTGCCACTGTTTTGCGTTACAAAATAAAGGGGGTTACAACAAAGATGAAGCTTTATTATCTAGAAAGAAAGAGAACAAGAAAAGACAGAGATTGTCGTCAAAATCAAAGGATTTGGTTAACAAATGAATGAGATATGGTTATCTTAAGTTATGAAGGAATTTGGTGTTATAATGGAGTTGTGAGAGAGGAAGGATGCTGAAAAGTTAGATGGAAGGGAAGGACTGAGGTGCGTTTGATAAGGGAGATGAAACCTAATAGAGGTCTAATTAGTCGATTGGCCCAATAGCGAAAGGGGTCGGTCTTTACTAAACATTCGCGTAGAATTTAAATATGAAATTAAAGCGGGGCAAAACGACACCACTTTTCCCAATTTTGCTAAAGTCCTAATTACGGCTAAAACCAAAGGTAACCAATAATAATAATAATTAAATTTTGATAAATTTTAATTGCTAAATTCGCGGGTGTCACATAATTTGAATGAAATTACTTAAATGGTCACAAACCTAATGCGAAAGTATGTAGAGTAACTTACAAATTAAAGTCGTAGGGTTTATAAAGAGAATCGAATATAAGAAAATAAAAGTCAATATTTCTTCCATAATCAAGCCCTTAGAAAGAGTGGATAGATGGTGTTGATAATATGTTATAAAATATAAAGAAGTAAGTGAGAGATTGTAGAGAGATGTGTGTTTCTCATTAACACAAAGGGGTATATATACATGAAAATAAATGGGATCAATGTCATCGGAAAGTAGAAAAACAAGTTTAGAATCATCCTACATTGAAAGACATTCATATTAAACGTGACTAATGGGATTTAGTCTCATACATACCCAAATATAAGATAAATAACCCTTGGACTAGGCTAATAACATATGAATGCACTAGAGAAGTAAGGGGTCGATCTCGGGGAGATGCGACAAATATTGCAAAAGGTTGTGGTTGATTTTTATCTAGCACGATTGATTGAGTTGAGTTTTGTCACTTTATTTTATGAGTAAAATTAACTAGGAAATGAAAATGACTAAGAAATGAAAAACAATTAAACTATAAATTTTGTGTTTACTTATTTCTGTCTCGTCTTAAGGAATTTCAAATTCCTTAAGACTGTTCTTATTTTTTCTCTCTATAGTTGTGTATGCGCAGGTCCTAAAGGCTCGAATTAGTGGAAGCTGATCCGGAACCTGAAAGAACCTTCTTACGCAGAAAGAGAGGGTTAGATAAGACAGTTCATGTGACAACCCTCGCGAATGCGGAAATATAAAACATACAAGCATGTGAATTATATAGCGGAAATATGAAGTTTTTAAAACTTTTATACATGCAAGAAGAAGTATAAGAGGAGTGTCAAATATTACAAACTAAAGTATGAAATACAACAAAGAGACGAAGTCTCTCAAAATGTTATAAATGTCAAAGTGATTAGCAACTAGCTAAAATAACGTCTAGAGGTAATTCTTCCAGGGGCAACGCCCGCTAGCTCACACCCGAACCCAAAATTTCATAAGCAAAAAGCCATCCAAATCAAGCAACCTGTTCATCCATGAAAAACATGAACGCCACAGTCAGTGGGGAGTAACTCCGGGTTCTCCCAGCCATATCACATCAAACGTACATAGAAGGAAATATCAAAGTAGAAGCATGCATATATAGATATACATGTGAGATACGATAAGAATAGATAGCAATTCAATATAAATGATTAAGAGCATATAGAATACAAATCCCGAATCCATCATGTGATTACAAAGACTCGGGGAAGACACTCTTAGCAACCGAATACGCTCACTAGGGCTTACATCTCACCGTTAGCGGTATAAGTTTGATAAAATTGAGACTCGACAAACAAACCATGCCAAGTCATTCAATGATCAATCATATAATCATTCATGTAATCATCCATCCAAACACACCGACACAATGACGACATCTCTCACGGTAAATGAAACGCACTAGCATCGTGTACATGGCAAGTATGATTAACAGGCATCCACGGGATAAGCATTTCCCTGTAACGCATACACGATCACATTTCGTATATGTTCACTAATTTCCTCCGGTAGGACGACGATAAGAATACGGTCCTAGTCTAAATCTGGCCAGACACTCGGAATAAACGTGTTCCGATTCGACATGCGATAAAGCGTTTCGCATCCAAGACTCGGTCAATCAATAGACGCCGAGTACCCCAAATTCGGTAGATCAATTCACGAAAGAGGCGGAAAAGAGCACAAGCCTCATAACAAGCGGTACGCTACTTGCAAATAACACCACCTCGCAAGTACACAACATTTGACGGCCGGGTCGATCAACGCAATGCTTTCAACTCCCAACAACGTCGTCGTATGCCCACTAACACATGCATTTAAGCAGTAGGATACCTCCCCGTTCCGACATTCCAGCCTTACGAACGTGGAGGTAGCCAAGGAATGAGAGTACAAAGCACAAGACAAAATAGTGCTCAAACCGTATCATTTGTAAAAACCGACTCAAAGTGGGACATACCAAAAACCGTCACAAAACATGTGATACAAGCGAATGAAATATCAAATATCCAAAACATGAAT